>PQWD01002693.1:95186-147967 GCA_019425675.1 Leucinodes orbonalis | reverse complement strand
GAATTGAACAAGTGCTCAGAGTTTTATTACTAATACGACAGCAGTGCACAGGCAGTTAAACGCTTTTTACGAGCTGTCGCAACGCACAAGTGCTATTTGTTTATTGGAAGTACGGCAACTGTACTGCAGGCTGATAGCGCTAAATTTTGACAGCTATAACGTAACTACACTTGGACCGAAATACAACTTTTTGGTCAATTTCATATCGCGCCAATCTTTTGACAGCTAGCTCAGGCGAAATTGACACTTAACATGGCAATACCGAATATCGAAAATGTCAACTATTACAGGATCGGAAGGATATCGTAACTACACCCATACTAAAATCGTAATGTTTTATTTTAAAATAACGCGATCGGCCTGCTGCATAAATAGCAACCTCAACCTTTTCTACAAGCAAGTGCTACGATCTATGCCATGTGCTACGGACTATCGCTGTGCTACGAGCAATTACAGGTGCTACGAACTGTCGAAGTGCTACGACCGATTACTAGCCCGGCGGATGTCATTCGGCGTATGTGACGTAGCAGGCGTGACGTTGGTCTACCTCGGGCTGCTCCGCGTCACTCTCGTTACCGCCAGACGTTGCCCACTCGCTCTCCGGGTCGGAGAATAGGTTGCGATCGGCCAGCTCGTCGTCATCCAAATCGTCCAGGTCAAGGTCGTCTGTAATGTTGAAACTGCTCTTATAATTTTTCATATCAATACAATGAAAAAATATGTATTGCTGTTTTGATTGAATGCTAGAAGCAAGATATTAAGATTTGCGTTGCGCGTCTTACGTGTAATTCTTTGAATTATTGAGATAATCGGTGTTCTAGTGTAATTAAATTTATTCAAACAGTCTTGAATCTCCTTCTGCAGGGAATAGATCTTCCCACACTGTATTGACAAAGGGAGATCGGGCCGTTACCCACCAAACACCCAATGCGATTTGGTGGGTATTAAAATCAACCAATAGGGAGAGGGAGAGAGAGAAAACGGAAACGGAGTTTAAGAGAGAGAAGGAAAACGACATCGGAGAGAAAGAGAAAACAGAAGTACCATTGTCAGTAGTGTATATTATGAGTGGGTATGCAAAGTAAGTGACACTAATCGCAAAAAAATACTTTTTTGTCACATTGAGTGCTGTTGATGACAGCAGATCGTCTGTAGTTTCAAATCTGTAGTGGATAATCGGCGGATAAGTGGAAATCATATATGTTGGCGATTTTCCGGATTGTCTGGACAGGGTATGGCAGGGTTGCCACCCGTCCCGTGTCATATGCGTTATAATATGATTGGATCTAACTTCAAACGTCACCGACGGATGCCCGATCGTCGCGATTTTGGGAGCGTCGGTGGCTCAATGGTGTGGGACTGTTACCCTCCTACCGGCAGGGCTGTGCTTCAAATCCCGCCACGTACCAATATGTTTTCGAATTTTCGAAAATGTACATTATCCGACGCTCTTACGGTGAAGGAAAACATCGTGAGGAACACCTGCGCATGCCTACGAAGAGATTGAAAGGTTGTGCGTAAAGTCGTCCAATTCGTAATGAGCCCGCGTGACGACTAAGGCCTAAAACACCCTTACGGGTAGGCTCGTGCCCCTCGGTGGGGGCGTTTAATGAGCTGATGATGATGATGAGTGCTGTTGATGACAGCAGATCGCCTATGGTTTCAAATCTTTAGTGGATAATGGGCGAATAAGTGGAAATGATATATGTCATTTTTTATTATATTTTTGTATATTTTTTGACGTTTATAAGTGCTTTTTGTAAGCCTAATTTGAAATAAATGTTTTTGACTTTGACTTTGTTGGGGATTGTCCGGATTGTCTGGACAGGGTATATAGGTATGCTGATTATTCGCATATATGGAGTGCACGGCACTGACCATTGTCAGCAATCAACTCCGCCGACCAGTCGTTGTCGAACTCGAGTTGCTTGTTCAGGTCGCGCTCGTTGGGCGACTGCACCGCGTCCGTGTCCGCGTCCGTCACGTCGTATATCTCCGTCATTTTCATCTGGACAAACAACAATACATAATAAATTAATATTCGCTGACATTCACACATCGCCATCTTTTTTTTATCTTCTTAAGGCAGACATTTGATCGCCATCTCACCTGTGATGATGCGGCCAAGGATGGATCATGCCTGCCTAGAAACAGCTTATTCATTCTTGCGTTAAAGACGGCCAGGTTGTAATGATCGGGGAACACATCAGGAGGCAGAGTTCATTCCTTTGCGGTGCGCATTAAGAACGAGACACCACAGCGGGCTGTGCGGATTTGTGGAATCTAGTCCTGAACTAAGCATTTAGTCGTAATGTGGGTACTGAACGGATAAACATACTTATATACATATTTTTTTGTAAGTAAATAAATATTATACATAGAAAACACCACACTAATACAAACAGACATGTTCATACACAAATTTTGTACTGCTCCGCGATCGAACCCGGACCCTTGGTGTAGGAGCCGGCATCTGAACCCCTTAAACCACATGGGTCGTCAATATATCAATAAATAGGTAAGATTTTTTCGGACTGACTACTGCTGTCGATAGCAGATAGCCATTACAGCTTCACCGGGCAATTGGCGAGCGCAGATGGCTCTCATCCTTAAAATAGGTAAGTGTCAACCGATACTGATATTTGTTTTTTAAATATTTAACAAAGAAAGCGCCCACGTAACGGAAAAAGAAGCGTAGGCCGACTGCGAACCAGATGACCTGCTTAAGGAGACGAGTGGCAGATGGACGTCGACTGCTAGGAATTAGTCTGGGTGTAAGTCAAGGAGGTCTACGTTCAGCAGTAAATGATGATGATGAAGTAGAGCTGATAACATAATTATGTGCATACCAACTGTAAACTGCCTCTGAATAACTCAACCTGAAATGCTTTTCCTCATAATGAGAAAGCCGTTTCAAGTTCCGAATAAAAGAAAGTTCGTGTTTATGGTCATGACAAAATGCCGGGCCCTTTGTTCAAATAAACAAAAGCGCCTGCTATCGATATGTGGACGCAGCTGCGTTAGTTGTGCTGCGTTCTACTTACTGTTAGTCATGGGTCAGAGTTCAATTTTAATTTTTAAATTATACTTCAAGTATATCTGTCGATGTCGAAGTGAGATTGCCATGTAGACTAAAGACGGGTAGGCTCGTGCCCCTCAGTGGGGACGTTTAATGTGCTGATGATGATGATCGAGTCAGTTTATTGTATATCTAAGGAAAAATGTCATAAAGGGTGCATTATGGTCGTCTAACCTTATTATCACTGTCGAGATAGTAGTACGCGAGCAATGCGTCGTTGTGCGACGTCACGTTGAGGATGTGCTCGAACGTGTCGGTGTCGTCGAAGGCGCGGACGTCGCTGTACGTTATACGGAACTCGCTGGCTCGCCTGTAACAAAAAAAAAAAGATAAATCCAAATAACTTTAAGCTTAATAGAAAGCTCTTTAAATAAATACAATACTATTCAATATATCTCTACTTAACTAGATTAAGTTATTTGCTACACTGTACCAGGATAATGTATCAGACCATCACAGTTAGTGCAAAAAACCTTAAAACTTTGTGGAAGTGATAAGTGCAATATTCAGTATTGTACTTATCACTTCCACAAAGTTTAACACCACCACTGATACATGTGTAATGAATACATATTTCGACTAGAACGAAATAACAAATTCCTATATGTTTTTATTCCACGTTCTTATGTTTAATATTCTAATGAGGTATTCAATGGCCTTTGATGGGTAAAGTGATGGGTAAACGGAAAATAAAAAGAATTATCCTCGTCTAGAATTTGTGATGGAGGCGTGAGCTCGGGATTCAAAACTGGGCAGAGGTTGCGCAGGATAGAGACCGGTGGAAGTCTCTCGTTTCGGAAGCCAAGGCTCACTTTGAGTCGTTGACCAATTAAAGTTAGTTAGAATTTACACTGATTCATTAGAATGTGGTGGTCTATGATTTTATACATAAACAATACTAAAATGTAGATATATTAGCACAGACGCATTGTACCTTTTTTAAAAGTAGAGATACAGTTAACTAATTGCCCCTTAAGGGTTCCCCCAGAAACGATTGACCAAATCTAAGGTAGCTTAGTGCAGTGCGCATTACATATTTCCATAGTAGTGTAGTGTGTAGGTACCACAATTCTCGAGTATATTATAGATAAAACAAATTCAATATGAGAGAAAGGAATGCCAACAAATTACTCGGAGATAAAATGCCACAAATACACTTAGCCTATACTTTTATTGGTTCATTAAATAAGCATTTCACATTTTAATCATAGAGTACTTGAATCGATTTTGTACATTATTTTTGCGTGCAGAGTTAAAGAGTATCCACAGTTGGATT
Source organism: Leucinodes orbonalis (assembly GCA_019425675.1). Classification (NCBI taxonomy): domain Eukaryota; kingdom Metazoa; phylum Arthropoda; class Insecta; order Lepidoptera; family Crambidae; genus Leucinodes; species Leucinodes orbonalis. The sequence continues at coordinate 143,612 of PQWD01002693.1, read as the reverse complement.
CTGTCGATATTTTCTGCCACGTACGTCAAAATTGTGGAATGAACTTCCCGGGCGATACGACGTGGCGTCCTTAAAAAAAGAGCTCTTTTAAAGGTCCGGCAACGCATTGCTGAACCTCTGGTCTTGCAAATGTTCATGGGCTGCAGTGTCACTAATCTTACCGTCAGGTGAACCGTATGCTCGTTTGCCTCCTGTTCAATAAAAAAGAAGTGACGAGAGAAGTGCTTGCTGCGTAAGAAGGGTTAATCTAAGTGTGCGGGGTCAGTAACCAATAGCGCAACTGGCTATCGGTCCCGTGACGTCATCATGTGCGCATGTCCTCTTTATCTGCTGCGGGGTCGCCGTAACTTGAATACCGCACAATTCTAATTAATTATTATCATAGTGTTCAGATAATTGCAACACATGTCATTGCGTATTATCGACAGTCGGGGATGTAGAACTCCGCGTACACAAGTATCTACTCGTATAGGGTACGATCACATGTGATATATGATTAGGGTTGCTATCACATTATTTTTTTACTACGATTTATTTGAATTCATCGTTTATTAAAAAATACCATTGTGTTCCGCTGACAGCAAAAGTTTTCAGCTTACACTCGGACACTTTTCAAAAACCCCTAACGGATGGTTCCCGGACGCTCTTCACATAAGGACAAATCCGGACAGGTGGTGGTGGTGGGTGGATTTTAACGCAAACGTCATTATAATGAGATCTTACATAGTTTACAGCTTTTGCAAAGATGACCAGTACATCATTTAAAAGCTGTTCACTAATGATATTTTATTTTTTTTCTTAATTTTACACTACATTCATACATGAAGATATGTCAACATTATCTACATACATATCAATTAATGACGTAGTTTGGAATCGAAAGCCAATCCGAAAACGCTGCTGTGCCTACAAATTAACGAATAGACTTAATCCTTTACCGTTTATCTTTGCGAAATACATGAACACACTTCTAAGTAACCCCCAAGGTTGCAGATAAAGCGATTATCTAATGTGTAACATGTAAGAAAATAATCATACCACTACGCACTGCCGAGTTGCAAAAAAACTGACGTTTAACCTTATCACGAGATATACATAACTGCGTATGTTGGCAAATAAACAATATTTTGTTAGAAAAGAAAACATACTTGATACATTGTTAGAAAGACACACATTAAACACCGATGTTGACTGGGTAAAAAAATAAAACTATAGTTATAATTTTATTATCAACATAACGAAAACTTGATTGTTAAGTTTTATAAAAAATATATATTAAATTAGTGCGTCATTTCTTACGTAAAACCATGACGTCACAAGTAAAGGCACTTAAAATGTGTCATTTTGATTATAAAAGAAGCTTAGTTGATCTACCAGTACACATTCCTATAGATCTTCACACTGAATAAAAAATCCTCAGTTATTAACAGGCGGTGTGCCCCAGGGATCGATTCTTGGTCTTTTAAGGTTTCTTACGTACATCATTAACATTTTGCACGTAACATAAAATACATAATCAGAAAATTATTCTACCTTGTACAGATTCGACTATTGTAATGAATATATAATGTCATCCAAGTCAATCAACAGCTAATCTTCAGTTTAATGTTTCAAGTAATATTGATAAGTTTATGATATTATGCCGAGAATGTGATTACTAGAAGTAGACAATGCGATCCTCAATAATTTAATATTATTAATTAATTGTCAATTAGCCAGCCGGCAGCGGGCCGCATGAGAAATGGGGCATTCGGATAAGGCCCTTTGTTAGTTTATCAGTGTTCGCCGATAATAATTAACAGCTGTTTACTCGTCACTCCCTTGGAATAATGTTTACAAAATTAATTATCTATTATCAAATTTATTTTGTGTCCGTAGATTGTTCTAGTTCTATTATTACGCGACAGTTTACATAGACTTAACGCACTAATACATGTATTGACTTAAAATGTTTTTGTATCTATTTTTTAATACCGGATGACAATTTCATAATCTTACATCTGAAGGTATAATTGTTAATCAACAACGTAATAAATGTCTTTAAAATAGATAAGAAAATATAAAGGAAAAGGATTGCGGAGGACATCGGAGAATTCCTAAACAAAATGGGGAAGACCTATGCCAGGCAGTGATCTGCGATAGGTTAAAGCGAAGATCAGTTTTATCTCATTCCACAAAACAAACTGTACAACTAATTAAAAAATATCAAAAGTTTTTATCTAGCAAATATATATATTATGGCTTTGACAATATTATATGATATAGATATTCTCGTAGGATTCCGGACGCTTCTATGGCTAAGGGTGTAATATATAATATCATTGCACATATCTATTCAAAACAACAGCTTAGCCCAAGCTCATCCGATTTTGACATTTCCTTTTATTATTTGCAGCTTTCTTCGAAGATGAGATATTTTTGTCATATACAAAAACACCTGTAGTTTGCTCAATGTTGTTTGGACATTCCTTTCCGCATTCTTAATTATGAATTACTAGCTTTTGTGCGTGACTTCATCCGCGTGGAATAGTTACTTTGGGCCAACTATGTGGTCGTTGCTTTGGGCGAATGCTTACTTTAACCCGCTACTTCGTAGTTAAGTTAAGGCTGCGATATATCGAATGATATAAATGACAATTTTGTTTTAAATTAAATACTCGTGTTTAAAAACGTACTCGTATTTATTTGAATAAGGATTAATATCATGTTTATGAAAACACCTCGGCAAATAATGCATTTTTTTAGAACAAATTTGGTCAGCAAGAAAAGGTTTTGTGACACTTTAACCGTTTATGTAACGCAAGATCTCTTTAGAAAAACATACCCCCGATTTTGAAACAATCAGCTGCGCCGCTCCTGTTGTACTTACCTAAATGATATATAGCCTATTTCTTTCTCACTCACTTTTTTGTTTCAATTGGTTCCTGCGATTAGCGCGTTCAAACAAACAAATAGACTCTTCAGCTGTATAATATTAGTATAGATCATTATCGTTAATTTTATAAGCTTTCAAGTCAGGACCCGTGTAAACGGTGACAGCATCTACATTTAAACAATGAATGTTTTCGTAATAGTTATTTAAGTATTCAACTCATTAGTCGTACAAATGTAACAAGAAATTATCCAATAACTTACATTGAAATTTTAATGTCCTTTACAGTTTAAAACAAAGTAAGATTTATCAACATTGTGCTAAATATGAGTGTCTTTGTTGACACTATTGATTGATACACGGAATTATGTACCTACAGTGTAAAAAGATAAGGATAGATTTTGAATGTCAATAGTTGTTGCCAGCTGTATGGGCTCATTGCGCGGTATGATAAGTAATCGATTAATGATAAAACCGTTCCTACTTACACAGATCCTCTTCTAATGGTGCCTGAGAATGTTTGGACAAACAAATTCAAATAAACAATAGACCTAAAGTTAACAAAAGTCAATGTTAAATTAGAACTTTACTACTTTTTCAATTTTAGTTCTTGAGGTTTGAAAGTATAATTTGAAAGAGGTATTGTTGGCGTTGAATGGGCTCACTCACATATAACTTAATAGAACAAGTTCATACGAAAGAGGTTAGGTAAAAGAACATTAAAGCGACAAACAGTAAATATATGTTTGTATATATAATATGTTTGTATCTATACTAATATATAAAGCTGAAGAGTTTGTTTGTTTGTTTGAACGCGCTAATCTCAGGAACTACTGCTCGAACCACGATTTGAAAAATTCTTTCAGTGTTAGATAGCTTATTTATCGAGGAAGGCTATAGGCTATATATCATCACGCTACGAGTAATAGAAGCGGAGCAGCCATGAAGAATGTTTCAAAATCGGGGGTATTTTTTCATACTTGGAGCTTCCGCTGCGTACGCTGAGTAAACGGTTAAAGTTTCACAAAAGTCATGTATGAGAGTATTGTTCTCCTTTTAAAGGTCTACAAAAAAGTCCGCGACAGCATATGTCTATCTTTTAAGGTTAGCTCACTATAACATATTTTTTGCTAAAAAAATCTGAAATTGACCCCGAAACCTTTAAAGTTGGAGGGAGGGGAAATCCTATATATAGTGATAAATTAAAGTACCGTGTTATTCCGAATTTAATGCGAGTGAAGCCGCGGGCAAAAGCTAGTCTATTATATAGTTGTTGTACGTCAATATATGCAAATTATTGTTGTAAACATTTTAACAACTAGAAACACAGTAGACAACCTATTGTTTTTGTAGGAGTTGATTATTAACAGGTTTTGTAGAAGAATATAAATTCCAAATTGAAGGGATAATGTTTACCTAACACCTAAATGTAACCACATTGCTTCATGCATCACTAATAATACAATTCTATTTCTATTATCATTAATTGTATTTATATTATCTTCTCAACTATCAAAATATTGTGTTTATTTTTTTATATGATAATTATATCTTATTGAGATCTTAGAGTTACATCATCAACAATAATTATTTCCCATTGAATGTTTGACTTGGCTGTTTTTACCTTCATTTGTGCCCGAGTGTAATGATAGGTCATAACTTAAAGAGTTCATTAAAAAAACCTTAGTGATATGGCATATTATATGAAACGCCAATAAATATATTCTTTCTAGAATCTGAGACTGGACCTACCAGATTTCTAATCCTCACCATCTCTGCTTTAATGCTTAAAAAACTATGTCGAGAGCACGTCTTTTATGGTAAAAAAGGAAATCGGTCAACTTCCTTGACCAGTTTTCCATAACAGCTTATACCTTAAATGATTAAATGAAACTTTAGTACGTTTCTACATTAGATACAAATAAATAAATCGTCGACTACTTTTAGCGATTACGTATGTACGCGTCGATTAACCCATTAACCTCTGCAATCGTTTTAACCGTTCGAAAGATTAGTAGGAAAAACTATTAAGTATTGTTTGCGGGACATAACTTATGCCTTAACTGCCAAGGGGCTATCCACTTGCATAACGCTGGAGAACAGTAGAAAATCTAACGTTGGCAGAGAGTTATTCCCGCCAAACAAACTCATTTTTGCCCGACTGCCGAAGGTGGGTTAGATTCTAAATTTTTTATCTTAAGCATTATCATAATGTGATAAATGCAATTATTATAATTTTAATATGATTTGCATTACATAAATTATTTTGAATAAAAATAATATAATGATGAAAAACACATTTTTTTAAAGGTTTTTTTAAAACTCAGTAGATACTGAGTTTCTTGCTGGATTCTTCTCAGTAGATAACTACAGTCCTAATCAGTGGTAGCTTCATTTGACATTCAAGTGTTCTATAAGGACCTAAATTGAATAAAGACATGACTACTGTTGTTGGTCACAGATGACCTTCACAGCTTCACCAGGTAAATGGCGAGCCCAGATGGCTCCCAGCCTGAAGTACGACGAGGGTAAGGGCATCCGAGAGTGAAACTCGAACCTGTTGCGGGGAGGGCTGAAGAACCTTGTTTATGTTTGGGGAGAAAAGCGACCGGCACACGCCGGTTACGCGAATAGGGACTGCACCTACAGGGAATCGCGACGAAGTGGGCGGAACCTCGGTTATCGGTCTGATGAAACCAAACAAACCGCATAGTGGGCAGGGCACGTAGGCCACGATGGCCGATGGGGAGGAGAGGTACTCGAGTGGCGTTCACGTAACGGGATGGAACGATGTCCTGGTTAAGGTAGCAGATGGATGTCGACTGTTAGGCGTTAGTCCACATGGAAATCATTAAGGAGCCCTTTGTTCAGCAATGGACTAATTAATCCGGAATGATGATGATCAGTGGTCTAGTGATTTTAGTAGCGAATCCCACGGAGAAAACCACATAGTGAAGGTTACTTTGCGCGATCTTCCCAGTTTGGTTAGGACATCGTAGGATGGACATGATCGTTCAAAAAGGAAGATGATTTCGTGCTTCAAAACGCATGTACGGCACGTTAAGCCGTCGGTCCCGGCTACAAACTTAGGTTGGCAGTGGCGTGCACTCCATATATGCAAATAAGCTGTGCATACCCTGTGCATCCGGACAACCCGAAACATCGCCATCATATTAAATGATTCCCACTTATTCGCCCATTTTTCACTACAGATTTGACCATAGGCGATCTACTGTCGATAACAGCACTCAATTTCACAAAAATATATATTGTTTATTTTGTTTGCGATTAGTGTCACCCGCTTTGCACACCCTACTCATAATCTCTGTGCACGCCACTGGTTGGTGGTCGTTAGTACGCACCAACCCGCATTGGTGACCCTACAGTGGGCTGTAACAGGCTGATGATTTCCCGCCAATAAATTAATCGACTCTTCGTTCAGAAGCACCATACTCAACGGTAGATACCCATTGGATTGAATAAAAGCAAATTTCTAAATGACTGTAATCGAAGAGATCGATATTACCATAATTGGCAAGCGTCCGCAGTGAAAGTCCGCCGCTACATCGTCCATTGGACACCTTTCTCTGAGACAGGTTCCACGTGAGAAACTCTTATGTGAGATAATCAACAGTGTTTGATTGAATAAAACACAATTATCGAATTAAAGCGCGTTAAATTTATAACTTCGTATTTTCTTTCGTTTCGGTAACTCAACAGTTACCGTGGTAACTAAAATGATCTAAGCCTCTGTAAATATTAAACATTCATTGGCGCAATAAACAAAGATTCCAAAACATTACAACTCAAATCAATTTATACCTATATTTCATTAACAGCATTTGGACAATGAGTAATCCACATTAAAATATCACATGATACCCGATACTCATCAGTATCACATTAAAATATCAGATAAAACAAAAGTCGATAAAAAATAACAATTATAATTACACTCTAAAGATATGATAATAAGTCCCACAATCGATCATTATAAGTGCACATCGATAAGAGATTAACTAGATCCTGCATTCACAAAATGCATAATTTAACCCATTATTGACTGACGTCATCAAACAACAAAGGGTTTTTGTTGTTGTTCCGTTTTAAGCATTGTAACTTACATTGTATTCTGGGTTCAAAAAGAGCCCATAGAATGAAGAAACTGTAACGACCAGTTCGCCAACCTGTGGGAAATTGGGAAGTGACAAGCCTGTCCACAGCATATGCAGTGTTGTAGGAAACCTAGGACTGTGGGTGCTAAACAACTTCCGTCAACACTGCCCTGAGGCCGTCATCCGAGATGACCCATATTTAGTGTACTATACCCGGCAATTTAACAGTATCCTCTTCCTAAAATGCATAAAACTCGTGTTTTACGGGACGATGACGAGTTTCCATCTTTGTAGCTTCACTGGGAAATTTTTGAGTTTGATCAGCTAAAAGAAAACGACTAAATATCAAGCCTGCCACATCAGATATTCAACGTATGCATATAACATTGATCATGCTGTTCTATTTTCGAATAGGTCATACTATATTGATCACCATAGTAGAATCTAACGCTCAATTGAAACCGCTATGTGACAAACAACAATTCATTGTTTAACTTGACCTCGAAAATGCGATATGACAAAATATTTACGACTAGCGCTATGTGTAATGCAACCCGATCATTATCGGGCTTAAGACCCTGACGTCACGTTAATTGTTTATCAATTTACTGTTTTGCATTTCATTGCATTTCACCATTATTTTTTAAGTCGTTTATCATAAATGACATTGAGCCCAATACCTAGATTCAATAACTCGCTTCGATCTTGTAAACGAATCACATCACGCTGCTTCCCCTTTTTAACAGCTAGTATAAATATGTAACTTTTTGTGACAGTATATTCAGTTATGAACTCTGAATTACAAAGATAATCAAAACTACCACTGAAAACGCCGCTTTTGACACACATATCTATTAAAAAGTCATTTAAAAAATCTTCGAGAAATCATGTATATTAATGTAAATATTTTCAAGAGACACACACACGCAATTGGTTCTGTAACCCAGTTATATTTGTATCTAACTAAGTTACTACAATTAGAATTCTTCTTACAATCTTACATGACAAAAATGAATGGACATCTTTGATTTCCCGCCTTAAATTGATGTCACTGCGAGCTGTCAAAATTTGGAACACAGATAAAAATACCTCTTCTATGAAGAGAACTTACCTCCTATCCAGCTGGTAGTCGTCCTTCTTTGAATCCATTGTTAGCTTGTAATAGATCTTGGCTGCAGCTTCGGACCTGTCGTGTGCCGAGTACACGAAGCCGTGGAGTTGTTGCATCATGCTCCAGCTGAGTTTCCATATGGACTTGCTCATCTTTGGTGTACATGTCACGAACCTGTGGACAATATAGGAAGGTATTTCTATGTTAGCGATTTATTATGCCTTAAAAATAAAAGTTATTTCTTTTTTTATATAATGACAAAACCTAAGAGAGAAAAAAATATAAATGTATTATCGTTTACGTAATTAGTACATTAAAGATAATGCATTTTTTTTAAACATGAAGTGTATGTTTTAAATTTAAAAGACATATTTTAATTAGATACTAAATTTTCAGTATCATATTAATAAACGTATTGCGAAATATTTTTACGGCAACATAGTACCTACGACGTAAACATGTTGTTTCGCTAGTTCTAGTAAATATTCGTAAATAAGCAATCGAGAAATACTGTATAGCGTGAGCGTAGACATCTGTGTAATTCATAAATAACAGAGATGTTTACGGAAGAGAAACATAATTTCAGCATTTTACTTTCATTATTTTGGAGTAATTTACGGTTCACTATACTTGTACCTATAACTGAACTTTGTAACCACCTAATTGCCGGGTATGAAATTGCGCATACTTTATTGTTATAAGTTAACCCAACTACTTACCAAGACAAGAGGCAAGTAATCAGAAACAAAAGAAAATCTATTATGTCAAAATCATAATATGACTTATTTAGAGATAAATACTCTAATACACTTAATAACTCTCTAAAATACTGTATGAGACCATGCAAGTCATTCCTTATTATTCCTGTACACACCAATCTTAACTAATTTATGTAATTTAGTGTCCAGTATTTCAGAGTTACTCTAAGTACCTACCTATAATTATGGACTTTGCTATTAAGGTTTCTTATCAACTAATGTCCGATTCAAGTGCTTCATGAAGTTGTAAGATTATAATATGATTATATAGATAACCAATTAAACTATTAGTTCAGATGCCGATAGCTTCGAAACAGAGCTGCTAGGTACAAAAATTAATAAATGGTCACACGGAATTAATAAATGGTTTATGTATACCGTACATACTTATTTAGTTATATGTTTAATTAATATCATGATAAACTTGGATATTTATTTGGATTTGTATTAAGTACTAAAATATCTTAGTTACTAACCACTTTGAATTTTATAAGTTAATCAAAATTTGAAGTTTGTTATCGTATCTATTACGAAATCATTAGCTTGTATAAGTGAACTATAGTAATTTCTACTCTCTTTTTTCTTGGTAAAGGTTAAAATATGTTTTCTTATATCCTATTGCTAATATCGAACATAATATTATGTTCGAAGTTAATAAATGTATGTATGTGACTTTTGTTTATGCTTTGTATTTTTGTGTCTAACTTAGCAGTGGAAATTTTTAAGTGCTTATGTATTGTGTCATGTACACTAAACACATGTATTATATTAAGCTGTTAATTTTCTTAATAAAGATAAATAAATAAATTATTATTAACTGTATGAGGAAATATAAATAGAAGAAGATTGTTAAGAAATGGAGACAGGTGATTTCTAATTAATTTTGATTGGCTATATAAAAAAAGGAATGAGAATATTACACCTTAATCCCTTTATTATTTATCTATGCTTATTTCATATATTACGAAATTATTTTTTCGTATTATAAACGAATGCCCTGTTAAAAAACGACCAAGAGACGACCTAGCGACACGCACTGGACCAGCGTCCTTCAATCATTGAGGACTAAGTCAAGCACTGAACGGAAAGATAGTTTAGGATATATCTACCCTGAAGAAAACCTGTTAACGTATTTTATAGAACTTGCAGCAGAATATGCTATCAAACTTCAGTTATAAATTGGTAACCAGACAATTGTACATATCCTTCCACAAACATAACTGAGAACCTTCAGCGCTTGCTAATTGACCGGTAAAAATATAATGGCAATCCGAGTCAGTAGTAATTTAAAAAAATACAGCAGCATTTTCATAACTAATTACATAAAAACAGAAGTCATGTCATGTTCAAAGTGCACTTGTATTTAAGTTTTATATACACGACACTGTCTATTAAAATTAGGCAAAATAAACTACAAATACCGACGTCAAAGATACAGACAGGAAATGTAAGCAGTACAACAAAGGTATTATCATTGTCCATTATTTCTGATATTGATAAGAAACGGATATGCCGCATGTAGCATTGCATTAAGAAAATCATATCCATGAAGGATCCGTTGTTTAACAACCTAACGCAGTCCACAACTGAATATGTCCGCCATTTATCGTCAGTATCACCCCATACTTAATCATCATCATCAGCTCATTATACGTCCACCGAGGGTACGCCTACCGTAAAGATATAGGCCTTAGTCGTCCACGCGGGCCCAGTGTGGGTTGGTCGACTTCACGCACAACCTTTCAATTACATCGTAGACGTGCGCATGTTTCCTCACGATATTTTCCATCACCGTAAGTGCGTCGGATAAAAGTACATATTATAATTTCGAAAATACATTTTCGAAAGGATTTGAACCTGCACCCTCTCGATCGGAAGGTCCACACCAATGTGCCAGACGCTCATACCTTCCATTATTAACTGCCAAACCATGATGTTCATAGGATGTTACATAAATTTGCAGTTTTCTGCTTCCGTCATCCACCTTTCATCAGGTCGGAGTGCGTCCTACGCTATGCTTGCCAAGACACTCTCATGAAGCATTATATATTTAAAGCATTGATTAATTTATCTTAATAATTCAAAGAATAAAACTGAATCACGGATAAGCATAGATTATGGAATTATGTCATAACAATACAAAACAAAAAACCGACTGACGTCATCATTACGTACACGAAGTAATTATTCACATCTGTCTGGCAGCATCAGTACATTTGGTAAAAAATCATTTATTTCAGTATAATAGATAACATTAGCATATTAACAAAAAGTTGTTTTCTCGACGAGGACCTTTGCTTGCAATAAGGAAATTGCAAGCAATATGAAATCTTACTTCTTCAATTAATTCCTTGCTTTATTTATTTAACCTTTTTCCACATTGTCTGCGAAGTGAAAAGTGTCCGCTACGCCACTACTTTGAAATTTTAACAGTTTTAAAGTATCTTTATGTTATTTCAATAAAATACAGATCTCCATAAAGACCTCATAGTGGCTCATAGACAGGAACAAGTATTAAGGTAATGAGCGAATTCAGTATTTTAGGTGTATGTAAATTGACAAACAATCAAAAATACACAGAAACCGTAGTTGACATATTTGACCGTGTTATTAAAAAAAAACTGCCGCGTGTTTATATGAGTACGGTCAGTGTCATTATATAATTACTCGTACGATTTGCTACGTAGGTAATTTCTACACAATGTTATTGTATGTTACTATGCACCGAAATCATAATAAAAGATACGCAAAGCGTGCCTATTGTGTTATATTTACATTTTCGCTTGCGTCAAAGCCTTGACCCAATAAAATGTAATATTATGTGCCAATGGGGATAGGGAAGTTCGTTATATCAATAAATTTAATATACAATTCGCATATACTCCAGTATAAACAGAGGAAAGATTGACGTAAAGGATATAATTATGTTTACAAATTGATATACTCATGTTATGAAAACATTTTTTTTTTCGGATTTCGGACACGTGTCGGTAATTTTATATTTTTATCATATTTATCATCTTGGTAATTTAAATAAAGTTGATAACATTAAAACCTCGCATTTTGTTAATTCGTGATATAGATATTGATTTTCATATTCAAAAACTAAAGAAGTAATAAACAATATAAATTATTTACTGAACGTTACCAAATAGTAGTATAAATTGAATAAGTTTTTTTTTATTTATGTACCATAAAAAAATTACAACTAAAAGTTACAAAACTAAACATTATAAAATGGCTTCTATCAAATGCTATTTAGTGTTGGACACTGCCAAAACTTTGTGTTTACGCAGCTGTACATTATGAAGACGTAGTTTATTTAAAATATAATTTGTTTCATCTACCTTTAGAGATTTAGTACTAAAACATGTATACTATGTTTAGTACTAAAACATATATCTACCTTTAGAGATTTAGTACTAAAATATGTATACTAAAACATGTTTTTGAAAAAAGGATATTACTGTGTTAACGACTATTTAGCCGATAACATTATTTGGTCTTAATGTGCTCGCATTGTGTTCCAAGTAAAAATAATGTAATTAGGATGATAATATAGATGATATAAATTAGACATATTACAGCTATGTAAAAACCAATAGTATTATATAAATTTTGACTCGAAATGAGAACATTGTAAACCCCATTTTTTGAAAAAGTTACTACACGAGTTTCTTGCCGGTATCCTTCTCGTAGATAACAACCTCCCGAACCGGTGGTAGATTCATTAAAAATAACTTCTTGACGATTCAAAAGTGTCATGTAATGATTTATTTGAATAAAACATTTTTGGAGTTTTTTTTTTTTGAGTTTTGTAAGTATATACCACACGATTGCGTGAATTGCATTTATACTGTGCCGGCATTATTCTCAAAGAGATCTTGGAAACTTGTGAAGTTTTTTTAATTTACGTGACCACTTATTTCTTACAATGTATCCGATATTCAAAACATCCCACTGCAAGGCACAGGCCTTTCCGTGCAGAATTACTATTACAGGGCTATAAGCCACCACGCAGATTCATTGCGGATTGGTATTAATGGTATACATAAAAAAAAAATATTAGTCTATAATTTCCCCCGTTAATTAAAAAATCGTTATTTAAACGTCAAAAAAATCCCCCGTTAGCAGAAATTTTTATGTTTTATTCTGGCAACATTTATTGACACACACACATATACAACCCACCACCGTACCCCGTAAGACTGACCTAGTCATGAGGTTGTTGTGGCGCACACACCGCTGCCTAAGCACGCACACATTCCCAACCACCTTGTATTGCACCGAATGCTTCTCTACTTTATCACCAACGTAACTAAAAAAGCGGTTTTCCAATGTTAATCAGCAGTAATGGGAAGCAGATATAAAGTAAGTAAGGAAATACTTAACTGTAAAATGGGTGAGATTTAAGCTTAGGTTCAGAAAGGTTACAATGAGATCAATGTACTCGTAAATTTGTAATGCATACTAGAGGTTACAAAAGTATTTGATAAGTACCTATAATCGATTATAAACACTAAAAACAATAAATCGTTTCATAATGATTTCGACCTTGGCATATTTTTGTAAGATTGACAACAAAAATAAGCGAAGCCATATTTCGTAAGTTCTTAACCACACTATCGATAAAAATATACTTTACTCAAATTACATTTTGTGCATATTGTTAAAATAACACCAGTAGATAGGTACTGAAGAAATAGAGTTGCCACCCGTCCCGATTTTGCCGGGACAGTCCCGATTTCGAAGGCATTGTCCATGTCCACAATATGTGATAGGATCAATCAAATAACAAACTTGATATAGAATTATTAAAATCGGTTCGTAACAAAAATGAAAATGTATGGAAAAAATATCATTGAAGATTTATATGAAAAATACAAAGTTTTATTTTCTTAGACTGTGTCACAAGCAACATAATATGACTAGACCTAAGTTCGACCGTCCCTGATTGATGCCCGATAGTCCCGAATTTTTCCCCTAAAGGTGCCAACCCTGTGAATAAATGATATCCATTTCATTGAATTATCTACGCAGTATATTATCATACACAAAAATCCTTTTTGGTCGAGTTGCAATTTTCAATACGTCTTTTTTTTTCTATATCGTAGGAAAATTCCAACTAATGTGTCATAATCACTGATAATAATACTTGATACTTCACAAAAATACCATAAATATAACATAATAGGTTATTTAAAATGATTGATATCGTCACATTTCTTCTTTATCTTCTTTTACTTAGAATGTAAATGACACTAATTATTGAAGGGCAAATCGATTTATATCCTATATTTTCAATACATTTAGGTAATTAAAATGCTTTTTACCTAATATACGTTGAAATAATAGCAAACTGAAATTCCATGTAGCCAACCTAATAAATCTAAATAGAAACAAAACATTAAATGCCAATAAAATGTATACTTACAAAAGTGAACAATTATACTCGTATAAACTTAGTAAAAAACAAAAAGTAGATAAATTTAAATACTTTGTCTAAATTATTTTGTAACTCAGGTTTCAGGTTACTTTCTTATGTTGTCAACCGACTTTAAAAAATGAGGCTGTTCAATTCGAATGTATTTTATATTTTTTTGTTCTAGTAAGTATACCTGTACTAAAACTGCTAAACAGTACATTTATATTCATGAGACTCTAAGCTAATGATTAATCGCATATTTATTAACCCCTAAATAGGGCATATTACCAACATTTTATTGGATTTCTGCTTCTATACCCCATTAATAAGGTTCAAAATGTATTGTGAACTGTATTCCCGTTGTCCAATAATTAAAACAAAACTAGAAATGTACATTTCAACGGTACAATGGGTATATATGTATTAACACATCTGACATCAATCAATGATTTTTAAGCAATAGAAGTTGGTATACTATGCGTGATTGTTACTTCAGCGCTTGCATGAACGGAAATAGCGGCACAGTTATATGTAAAATCGTATTTTCTAGAAAGGATGGGATTTATTTATTTTTATCAGAATGAATGAATATTTAGCATATACAGTTTTGTGGTTTTAGTCTGCCTGCAATGTGTTCCAGGAGCAAACGCATATAATTCAATTGTAGGTATAAATTTGTAATTTGACAAAACTTTGTAAAACCAATTATTGAAAAGAGCAACTACACGAGTTTCTTGCCTGAATCTTCTCGAGAGATATCAACATTCCGAACCGGTGGTAGAGATATTTCATTTAATAAAGAAAAATATTTTTAATGTTTATACAATTCAAAAGTATCTTTAAAGATTTATTTAAATAAATCATTTTTGAGTTTGTTTTTGTTTTTTATTTTTAACGTCACTGGGACTTTTTAGGGACAGGTCTTTCCAAATAGCATGGCTATAGGGAGTTTTGGCCGTAAACTTCGATGCGGGTCCAGTGCGGATTGCTGGATGTTAACTTCTATATTAGCGGAGGACCGGGATGTCTGGCGCAAAATGGGGGAGACCTATGTCCAGCAGTGGACTGCGATAGGTTGAAGAGAACATCTATACTATGATAGGAGCCGGGACCAAAGGGTAAAACGTGCCTTCCGAATCACAGACGGAGTCGAGATATTTTTTTCGGTCACCCATCCATCGCCTGATTATCCGCTCGAACGTAGCACGCGCGTAGACAATAGATTCATCTATTGTGTGTTGTGATTTTCCACCCGTGCTACGTACGACCGCTTTTGCGATTTTGCTTGTCTTTTGAATCGTCAACGGAACTCTGATCCGCTAGGGCTATCAAGCCCTATGTTGGCATGTGTATAAGCCGTTTATAAATGAATCATAGATACTCCTTCTTAGATTAATTTGTCAAGACACTGCGGATCGTCATTTATTTTGCTTTCGATGACATCATGGTGCAAACGAGCGAAATAAAGGGCCAGTTACAAACTAGCCATCTGCCTTATCGAATCGCTACTATCACGGTATGAACTTTACTACCCTTTGCAATAACACCGAGTGACGCGTTATAATTAATTCATCTTTGTTTTTAGTCATGACGTCACACCTGGTGTTTTGAACGCACATTCTAAATTTAGAGCTTATTACTATTTAATTTTGGGTTCCTTTTAGAATGGACGGAAGATGGAACCAATTTCAGCTGCATGGTGGTTTTCTATCATACATATCCCAATACAACGATGTCTGTGTATTCTATATTTTGCCGAATAGCCAAGCGATACCCAAAGCGTATTTTGCCAGCGGTATACGGTATATTGTCATATAACAGATAAGAAATGATTAACAAGGCATACATGCCATCATATTCATGCCAAAGTATATAGTATGAGTTTAATTAAAATATGTATTATTTTTAAATTAAAATGCTACTCTGTATTCCAAGTGATCTTCCTCTAGAGTAATTTGATATCAAAAGAAACACATATTGCATAGATTTGTATGAAAACCTTCCTGCTATATACTATGTATGGTTTTACTGAATACTTAACAGTATTAGTTTACACACTCAACAAAGGTCATCACTACCGCAACCACAGGAAGAACTATTTATGCAATCGCGCTTCGATTCAGTCACTTGAGATTGAGTTCGGTACATGTTTTTGAAAGATATTACCACCGATTAACTAGTCATCTTAAACACTTAATCTTTTTTCATTACATCGAATGAACGCAAGGCAAAACCAATGCACTTTCCACTAAATGGGTATCAGATTGCGGCACTATCGTAAAATAAATAAATATCCACTGACATTCACACAACGCCATCTAGACCCAAGTTAAGCGTGAAGCCTGTATTATGGGTACTAAACAACTGATAAACATACTCATATATATTTTTTGTCAATACATACATATTATGCATAGAAAACACCCAGACCAATTCAAACTGACATTTCATGCACACAAATGTTTGTACTGCCCGGGGATCGAACCTGGAACCCTTGGTGGAGTACCCGACCTCTCAACCATTACACCAAATGGGTCGTCGATAAACCCTAACCCCAGCATAAGAATTTATTTTCAAGTGGGTAACTAAAGCAAACTGCATCAATGCATCTCACACACTCAGTGTGAGATGCATTGATGCAGTAGGGCCGGCGACCGTAGTGATAGCGATACCACGGCCTTAAAGAAAGCCGCTTCATTAACTAAAGTTATCGAAGGCCAAATAAATGCTTACAAAACAATCGAAAAAAGTGTTCCGAATGCAGTGACAGCACACATATTTCGAATGAGCGTACATTTACCTAAACAAAAGAGTACAAACTGTACTCTCTTCGGCGGTTCATTTTTGAGGCACGGATGGCGTATCTACCTTTATATATACAGAATATCATTGTCTCCAGATCGAAAGTCAATACCAATGAGCCAACTCTAGGAAAATAAGTAAAAAATCCATTAACAAGAAACAACTTACTTGGTGAAGGTAGCGTACATGACATCTATGGGTACTCGGTATGGCAACGTCATCACTGACAGGTACCGCATCGCTCGCTGCCTCATCATCCAGTTCACGATACCGTTGTTGGCCGAGTCTATTGCGTTTTGGAATATCGTCATCACTGTGTCTGGCAGGTCGTCCACTAGTGCGTCCTACAACAAAACGTTCATCTTCAGCCTACAACGGTGTCATCCGTAGGAGAACTAGGGTGACCGACATATCCCAAAGGATAAGCAAGTTGAAGTGGCACTGGGCAGGGCACATAGTTCGTAAATGGCCGATGGGGCGGAAAGGTTCTCGAGTGGCGTCCACGTAACGGAAAACGAAGCGTGGGCCGACCCCCAATCAGATGGACGGATGACCTGGTTAAGGTAACGGATAGCAGATGGATGTCAACTGCTAGGGATCGGCCCGCGTGGAAATCATTAGGGGAGGCTTCGTTCAGCAGTGGACATTTTAGGCTGTAATGATAATGATGATTTTACTGTCGTTTCTCTGTGTTATAAGATATTCTCCCGCAATAAAACTTTTTATTTTGGCATATGTCCCGTATATTCATATGCATGAAGAAGAAAAAAGGTAATTTCAATTACAAACAGACACCCTAATTTTATTTGTATGTAATAGATAGAAAAGCATTCCATGGACAACTCACCTGCCGATGCGTCTTACACTCCTCGCAGTCGGGATCGTAATCATTTGTCGTGTCGTCCAGCACATCTTGCAGCTGGAACGTGGACTGCACAGCCAAACACCTGGTGCACGATATCATGTTGTTCCTCTGCAAGAAACGGAGCGCGTCATCGAAGCCCTGCTTGCACATGTTGCTCAACACCTCCGGCTTCGGCGGGAACAGGATCCGCGCGAAACGATTTATGTTCTGCTTTGACAGTTCTATGCTTGTGTTTGCTAAGTTCACCTGGCGGACAAGACAATAGTACTTATAAACTATATTCGTTTATTCCTACCAAACATTTGGTGTAATGATTGACCACACCAAGGGTTCGAACCCCGGGCAGTTCAAACATTTAAGTGCATGAATATGTCTGTTTGTATTTGTCTGTGAGTTTTCTATGTACCTATAATATGTATGTATTTACAAAAAAAAACAATGAATAATGTTTACACGCTCACGCCATCTAGGCGCTGTGTGAATGTCAGTGGATATTTATTTATTAGCTGATCTAACGTTATGTAGTATGTTCAATATAATATTAATAAAAAATATACATTATTTGAACTAATGTCATTTAGAACTGAAACTCTACGTTAATATATGTAAATGTGAGCTGTGTCAGATTTAAGAGATTGAGAGATACGTCCCAATTTTAGTCATAATATCCCGATCGAAATGGATGGAAGTAGCCCAAGACCGGGATAAATGGAATAATATGAAGGAGGCCTACACCTTACAGGTAGAATAAGGGCTGAGAGAAGAAGAGAAAATCCCGATCCACCCTCACCCTGCCTCCACCAGCGACCGCAATCGTCGCTCCTAATATCGATAGTTGACTGTCGAATCAACTGAGATACTTTTTTTTTCTATCTGTAGCAACTATTCATTCCATGCATTTAATATAATCACACCTCTGACAACACGGTCTTACATTCATAGTTGAAAAAATTATTAGATTCGTTGAGTGGAAAATCAACCCTTTGACCGCCAAGGCCTCCGACACAATAGGAAATCTATTGGGTTAAAATGATATATAAGACATAGGTCTACCCATTCTGCTCCAGGTCCTACGCCTTTGTCATGCAGTCTCCACCAGCCACCTTCACCCTTTCGTAAGACGGTCCATCGTGCCGGAGAGCGCAATTTAAATAATGATTAAAACGTAATTAATTCGATAACGAGCGTCAGATGGTTTTGAACGCAGTATACATCCCAATTAGACATCACTATGATAAAATACACAAAATAAATACCCTTAATATAACACCTGTCCAAAGTCTTCTAATTAAAAAAATAGATAATACAATTATTTGCTCTGTAATTTGTACGACAGTATCAAATCCGCTTGCAACATTACTTTATCGAAGGCTGCGACCTGTCAACTGTGTATGTAAAAAAAAAATAAACAGCACAGATAATGCATGTTTACATGTATGAAAGTACAAATTGAACAGAATACTAATTACGCAAATTATAAACATCGAGTGTGCATACCGATTGCCGACACTGATGCACTGCTCGGTAAACATAGGCACTTTATTCACTTACTTTAATCACCTGTTAAGCCGTACATTTATTATTTTAAGATTTATAGTAACAAGAATACTGAAAATAATCATTTAGTCAATGATGTAAAAAAGTATAGATTTGTGATATGCTCACAAAACAATCGAAAAAAGTGTTCCGAATGCAGTGACAGCACACATATACATATTTCGAATGAGCGGACATTTACCTAAACAAAAGAGTACAAACTGTACTCTCTTCGGCGGTCCGTTTCTGAGGCACTGATGGCGTATCTACCTTTATATATACAGAATATCATTGCATTTAGTAAGTATTATGCGGTCTAGTGCCGGCAAATTGGAATACTAATAATATTATAATTTTTATTCTTATTCTTGACAACGGAGCGATTATAACTTAATGATAGAGGTGTGGTTTATAGTTTAAGGTAGATATCTAAAACGAAACTCAACGTTGATTTTGACTTAAATTGAGTTCGTACGGGATAGCGCTACAAACGATAAATAGCGGCATTCCTTTCTAACTGTATTTAAGAGCCTAATTAATTGAGTACCTAATTCAGAAAATCATTTAGAAAAAACCTTTTCAAGTTATAAGAGAAGATATCCCTAATTTCAAACAGGGAAAAATAAATATTTGTATAAGTCTAATAGCCGATTACTCCCGCACGATAATTTGTTTCGATCATAACAAAATGCTAACGACACTTGAATCGTGTCTTGGATAATTAGCGGTCATTCACTACATTGTTATATTCAACTTTTAAATTACATAACCGCACATTTGTTTTCGCAGTGCACCAGAAACCCAGTGCCAGTTGCGTAACGTAATATTTACGTATGGCAATAATTTCGACCGATAAACTACGGATACGGATTGGCAAGAATCCTTTGAGGCACGTTATTACGGCCTATTACGTGCTCGAATGGTCTAGACTTCGTCAGGTACTAAGGTGTTTTGATAATAAATCGTCTATCATGCCACCGTTTTATACTTGTAATTAAAGTTGTGACATTGCGTCTTAGCAAGTTATGTCGAGAAGTTCTAGGTTTCAAGTGTACTGGAAAATTCTCAACTACTATTATTATTTATAGTTATGTTCAATTTATTGATTTAAATATTATCCCATTTTTTAATTGGTGTCAAATAACTAAGTTTTAAAATAGACTGTTAACTGATTCCATAATTTAATCTTCAGTGGCATAAAACTAGGAACTAGGAAAATATACATTAATTACTTAAATGAGACAATTAGCCACATAACAAAATTTTAAATAATAATAAGTTACAACGTACTTAGGTATTTAAGACAGGTAGTAATCACTTTTACCTTTATTTTACCTATCCCGTTATCATGTCATACGATTTGCTCATTTATCTTAATCCCGAATTCAAATTGTGCAAATAAAAAGCAAGATACTATCAACACGACTAATACCAATTTATAAATATTGAAAATGCGCACTAATTACGAGTGAAAATTACCATAACATCGTGTTAACTTTCATCGTCATAGTCCGTCAGATAGACCTACGCCTCTCGTTAAAGGTCGCTGGATGAGAAAAACCCAGGACCGGGATATTTGACGCTGGATGAGAAAAACCCAGGACCGGGATATTTGGCGCAGAGGGGACCTATGTCCATAAGAACTGCGATAGTTAAAAGAGCGAAACATCATGTGAATTACAATTTAACTCCAACGTTCCTTTTTATGTGATATAATATTTCGCGTAGGTACACTATTGCACTCATATTTTTTCTGATTGTTATTTAGAACTTTCCTTTAATCTATCCAATTAAATCTGTGTCGAAACGTAAGACCTCCCAGGAATTTATTCCTAGTAAACAGTTCATAATACATTACTAAATTTGAAAAAATTGAACTATTTAGTAATTTTAAATACTTAAAGCACTTACATGGAAAAGTTGCGAACTAAGATCCCGCGGGCATATATCGCTCTCCCCGCAGAACGGACTGACCGTGATGGTGTTCTCATCCAGGACGGGCAAGTTGTCGCTGAAACCGCCGTCCATGTAGCGTATGCCGTGGAACCGCGGCGGCAGCAGCCCCGAGAATACTGGTACGAAACACGACGCCAGCAGCGCCTGGGAAAAAACACAACTTGAACACCAGCTCTGTTGAAAACCAAAAGAACGGGTATAAGAGACCTAAACATATCTCGACTGGGGTTATACGCGCAGGTTGTGCTGACGGAAAATAATGACCAAGTACTGTTATTAATTTCCTTCCTTCCACTGCATCCGTCATGGCCAAGCGTATCACTCACCACCAAGTGAGCGAACTGACAGTTCCGTTAACTTAGTAAAATAAAAAAAATAACTCAATAACATAAAAAAACCTTTTTTTTAGCATTGGTGGCTCATTGAAGTGGACTATTGCCTCCCGATCTGGAGGCTGCAGAATTAAGAACCAATGTATTTTTGAATTTTCGGAATTAAATGTACGTTAATCCGACACTCTTGCAGTAAAGGAAATCATCGTGAGCAAACTTGCGCACGCCTACGAAGAGACTCAAAGGTTGTTGAATTCCTCCAATCCACTGGGCCCGCGTCGACGACGGCCTATACACCCTTTACTTTACTGGTGATGATGTTACTTTATATCGTGAAGCGGGCCAGTAGAAAAGACATTTGTGAGGTATCATATTAACAATGCTATTCGCGAAAGCTTTTAGTAAAGCTGTATGTGAGGGCACGGTGGCGTCACCACGAGTGCGTTTGATTGACGATCTCACAAACAAGCAATTACCGCAGTGGTCGATTATTAAATAGGTCTCAGAACAAAGATATCAAAATTTCGTCCGTGTTTCGAAGTTGAAGAGTTAGAATTTACTGGATAGGTACTATAACATAACAACAAATTACTAAAATTCTCAAGTGAAAAGTGAGCTGATAGCTCAAAGTTTCCTTTAAGCGAACGCAAGTGTATTGTAGATGACAGTTTTTACTTTGATTACATAAGCTATCAATTGTTAATATTTTTATCATATTTAGCAATATACAAAATTGTGTGTGATTAATATCACAAATCCATAAAATATGCTTTATACCACATACAATTTTGTGATATCCTTATTATCATTAAAAGTCATCATTACACACAATAGATAAAAAAATATAATATTTAATCTTAATCTCTTAATAATAATCATCACTACATCTACAGATACAATGAGAAGACATATAATACTGAGATAAATATTCTCAGATCGAAATTTAAAAAAATATGTCAAGCAGTCAAAGTCAACCTCACATGTTTAAGTTATATCCAGCCTGTTACTGCTCTGGGGCCCCTTGAATATGAATTGAAGAAGAAAAGAGCCAGTCAATGACTAGGTTAATCTAACATTGAAAAATCGAAAAGAACTTGTCCAGTGATATAAATGGAGGAAGAGTAAAATGAAGATTTTGTCTAGCTATACTGCTATAGCTTTAAAATTGTAGTACCTAGTATGTAAAAACTTACTTGTAAAAGGTCCTCCCTTGTTGGAAATTCTGATACTATAACATTCTGTCCATCATAAACTCTTGTCAATGAAATGTGCAGTTTGCCACTGACTAGCTTATGTACATCTTCTGGTAAGTACTTCTCCATGCCCTCAAGAAGGACATTTTGTATGTTAAATGAGGGGCTGAATGGACCAAGGGAGCCAGCCCTTGCTTCACCAACAACCCGCAACACATCACTTGTGAGTTCACCTGAAAAGTATACTTATGTGATTTCTTTGATATAGACAAAATGTATAGGTTGACTTTAATGATAACTCAAAAGACAACTTTCAAGGTACAACCATATTTCCATTTAAATTGATAATAGAAAAGCTCAAAGAAAATAAAGTTATCAGTATTACTCTTTCTTTTTGTATTAATATTTTGAGCTTATTATAATGATATGTTATTTTAATGAAATTGTTGTTTTGTTATTTTCAATTGAAAAACAGATGTTATTGCTATTATAAAAAAATAGATAAACCATCTTGGTGTAAGGGCTATAAAATCAGCTCCTTTTTACACCTAATACTTAACTTACTTACTTCCAGGGTTTTTTGTGTGCATAAACATACATTTCATTTGATAAAAAATATATTCATTGTTTTCACAATTCAAAAGTATGCTAAAATGTTTTTTTTTAATTTAAATTTGAAAATTATCTGTGTTGATCTGGGTGTTTTCATTTTATAAAATTATTTAAATTGCACCTGAGTATTCACAAAAAGTCAGTAAGAGGATGTACACTTATATTTTATAAGTACATAATATGATACAATAATTTATGTTTACTGATCAAATATTTCCTATATAAAACCATATCACATGTTACATCTACAATAACAATTACAGGTCAACATAACAAATAAATATTTGCCTTTATTACTCCAGAACAGCAGAGTTCATTCACAGTCAGATAATCAAATTAATTAAGTGTTTGCACTTAAGTAATTAATTAGTTGATACCAGATAATAGTATTTGTCTGAGATGAATAGATTCATGCATCTATTTGAAGTTTATGTAAATATTTCTCTTGTTGTTGTTGTAACATTGATGTAAATAATTGTCTTTTAATATTTTCTGTTGGTAAAAATGTGATTAATTAGCACTTAAAGAGTATGGAAGGAGTCTCTGATCCTTCACCTTACTCACAGTATTAAATAGCTCATGTTTTTTATTGGATGCTGTCTTATTTATCAAATGCTAGTTTCTTAATTCTTTTTAACATTTATTTAAATGAGTTAACAGTTGAAAATGTTAATTATTATTGAATGAAATGTTAACCACGTCCTATGAATTTATTTATTTAAAATGACTAGTTCAGAAACAGCAAAACGTCGTAGTATTGATACAATCACCACTCACCTATAGGCAAATCACAAAGTAAACAACAGGCCGACAAAGCGCCAAAAGAAGCTCCTGATATTTTTCCCAATAGTAAGTGTGGAGCATATTTTTTAAAACAAACTGCTACTCCCACATGATAGATCCCAAGGAAACCACAACCAGCAAACGACAAGTTCATTATTATTTACATGTACTAGAACCACGAAAACCAAACACTGTAACTACTATGATTACAAAATTCACACAGTGCACTGATTGAGTAGACACACACACAGAAGGTTTTATCGTTTTTAATTAGATAACACTAATCAAAAAAGATTAAAATTTCGTGAAACGATTTGCTAAAATAAACACAACAGTCACAACACACAGCCGTCACTCAATAAAAATGACAGCAAACTGACAAGACAACTGACGACTGACATTGCACCATTCACCAAACGTCAACAATGGGGAAAGACGGGATGTTCTACAAAATCCCGCAGCGCTATAATCGCGCGACGCAATGATACCAGTATTATATTGTCCTACTTAAAATCAAAAGTTCCCACAACTGTCATTGTCATTGATTTCTTCATCCGCCATTTTTTAAACATTGTCAATTTAATGTCTCTCATGTTTGTACTGAGTTAACCCATCTTCCAGCGTAATAGATGCAAAGGCCAATTAAGTAATTCTTACTATTTGTTTTGGATCTTGCTCCACGGTTTTATGCACCAACTTTCTTTTTGCTAGACTCTAGATTCTTTATTTTCGATAGGATCACGTTGGTAAAGCGGCAATTTAAACACTTAAAGATTATATCTACAATTAATCCACAGCTTTCTTATTTTATGGTTGCTTGTATGTTTCTTCCGGCTCATTTGCAATTAAATTATAAAATAATAATATTTTTGTTCAATTTATGATAGCTTATTTCCATGGCGTCCAAATTATTTGTACAATGTGTTTCTTATAATAAATTCATCTGTTCAAACGTAAAAATCCAATCAGTATGGCAAAAATCATGTATTTGGTAACTTAAAAAAGTTGCTTTTATGGTAAGTCGTATAAAACATCGCGAACGTCAAATACATTCAATACATTGCACACATTGTTGACTTAAATTACTAAAATTTGTGTTTGATCGAATCTTAATGTGTAATAATCTTAATTGTGTAATAATGGTGCATTATTAACCATTAAGTATTTGTGCAAGTGTTGGCAAATGAAGTTATTAAACAAAACAGTACAACGGTCACTTTGAGTTATCTCAAGAAGTCGGCGTAAGGTTTCAATAAAGTCCCACATCTTGCCTGAAACTAGTAAGGCATTCATATATTATACATCATTATCATCATGTTCATCCTCGGGGGAATTCCTCCGAGTGTTCATCATTCATTTCTTCATCCATAAAACAAAAGAAAGTTCACTAATGATGAGGCAGCATGGTCGCGATCATGACTTTGGCCTGTTCTAAATGGAAAAATAAAATATTTACATTTTTTCTTTCAGTTTCCTCAATCACTTAATGTATTCATATCTAAAAAATATCTTGAATCGCAATATTTTTTCAGCGGGGTTTGTTTGAGTTAGTAGTTTATGAAGAAAGCACAAATAATATATGCCACGAACTACGCATTATTATTCCGTCATATGAAGTTACTTCGTTGGTGTAGACTGTAGTTGTAAAACTTTAAGTGTAAACAACAGATACATACAATCACATCTTTACTGCAGTTTAGGAGTAACTATGACACGCCACGCTAGGAACTGTACAGCTGGAGCTGTGTACACTTACCATGAGAAAAAAAAGGACGCTGCAGCATCGGGCTACGGCACACAAAATGAGAGGGTTGGAAAAGATTCAGTGAAAAGCTTTGATTGCTGTAGTCTAACTTTACAGCCTTGTAGGATGCCAGTTGTAACAAAAGAAGGATATCTGTTCGATAAAGAGGCAATTCTCGAGTACATTGTGACGAAAAAGAACGAATACACTCGTAAATTGAAACAGTATGAGAAACAGCTTAAAAAAGACGAATCAGAGAAAGCTGAACTAGCAGCAGCTGAGAAAGAAGCAAATCTAATTAAATTCATGAATAGAGAAAAGAACATATCTAACACTGGAAAATATGCAACTCCTTCCACATCCAACTCAATATCTAACCTTGCTAATGGTAAAGATAAGCAATTGCCCAGTTTTTGGGTGCCGTCACAGTTACCTGATGCAAAAGTGTCAAAAATTGAGAAACCAGACTCGACAGTATACTGCCCCATTAGTGGCAAGCCATTGAAGATGAAGGACCTAATTGAAGTTAAATGGACACTTGTAAAAGATCCTGATGACAAGAAGTCCTTGATAGCTAAAGAGAATCGATATATGTGTCCCATTACCCATGATATCTTGAGCAATGCTGTCCCATGTGCTGTTATTAGGTATGTTTGCCTTTTTTCATGATGAGTAACTATCATTTGTAGAATTACTTAGTTTAAGCGACCTTACATTAGTTGTCACAGGTGTGTAACTGAGGTGGGCACTGGGCAGTGTTGATGGAAAATAATTAGGATCTTTACTTTAAATTCTTGTTTATCTTTACAAAATGGTTAAATTGTGGCATGCTTTTTTATGATTCCTTAGCAGAAAAACAATAGAAAATCTACTATCTTGCCCATCAATCAACTGAGGGCTCAAATTCTCAAAAGAATGCATAGCAATACAAAGTAGCAATGAAACATTATAATCAATTCTAGTTTGGAAGAAGGCATCTTCAAATATTTTTGTTTTGTAAAACATGGTTATTAATAATATTCAAATAGAGACCTTTTGAAAATTCCAGAACAACTGGCCATGTGTGACTATGGAGTGTGTGGAGAAAATAATAAAGAAGGACTGGCTGCATCCACTCACAGAGACAAGCTCAAAGAAAAAGATATTATTCCACTGCAACGAGGGGGAACTGGCTATGCGCTCACTAACCAAAACCTTGAAGGAAAGAATGAGAGGCCTGTTTTACAAGTTTAGTGTTGAAATGTTTGTTGATTGTATATACATAATATTAATTTTATGTTTTTTGTGAACTGCTAAGGTAACCTGATTTATTAAATAAAAGATTAAAAACAAAACATAATTATTATGATTTAATTTCGTTGAAAATAAAAATAGTTATCCATATCATTAATATTATTTCATATAATTATTTCTACTTGTGTTCTTATGAATTACTAAAAGAAAATAAATCTAGTTGAAAATCAACAGCATTATTTCTTATTTCAGTCTCAGGATAAGACAGGCAATCGCTGCCTAAAGAATCCAAAAAGTTCAATACTGAAGAACCCTGATTTGGTATTAAGCGGTTATCATTCTCCAGCAACTGGTCACTTGTAAGCTCACTGCTTACTGGTAATTTATCTTCTGATGTTTCCTTAACATGTAGTAAAGCTGGTTCAATTAGACTACTACTTCTAATAAAACTTTCATCTAAACTATTAGTTTTCATGAAACCATCAGGTTTTTCATTATCAGTATTTAATTCACTGTATATCCAATCTTTTGGTGCTTCAAATGTTAAATCAGGAGGAATACCACCATTATCTTTGCATGTTAGTGCTATAATATCATCCCTAAATATACTATGGAGATCATCTGAGTTGTCATCAGTTGGTTGTTGGGTTTGTTCGATTTGGCTCTCTTGTGCATGACTATCATTCTTATCTAATTCTAAAGGCCTAATAATTTGTACTTCATATTGCGCAAGCTTCTCAGGGTTGATTTGGAATTTCCTGAATGTCGCTGCAGAGGAAGATTTTATTGGTGATGATCTTATATCAAAGTGTGTACTGTGAAATTGCGTGTGTGCACCTTTGGGCTTTTTCAGTGCATCAACAATACTTATTGTCTCCTCTTCCTCCTTTTCTGTTTGTTTTGTGTACATATCTGTTATTATATCTAAATTGTCTAATATGATTTTGTTTGCACATTTATTGCACTTTGATCATTTGGTGTACTAAAATTGACTAAATCATCTAGATCAATAATTGCTTCAGTACTTTCAGATGCAATTCTCATTTTCTTTGCATTTATCTCTGTGTTTAAGGTTTTCTGTTGTTTACTATTTCTTATCCTCTTGTTAGCTGTTGGCCACTTATCAACTGCATTTATTCTAGCACAATCTTCAGTCTCATTTTGAATATTTGCAATTTCCTCATTGTGTTTTGAGAGCCATAGTTGTGATGGTTTGTTTAAATCTGTATTAAATTGTTTTGTTGGTGGAGGATTGTGTCTGCAATTACCATCTTTGTCCTTTACACAGGTTAGAGCATCCATGTTGAAGTTATATTTTCCAGGATTCATTCCAAATAATCTGCAAACAAAAAAAATCTTAATCATTATTATTTCCTATTCTACATCATTAATGATCAATATCATTTATGATTTCAGTAGATAAGATAAATGGTTGAGGGGTTTGCAAATACCCATTACACTTTGTTTTTTAGGTTGGCTTGTGTTCTGAAATATATCCCTTGTCTCAATTTTTGAAAGAGTTGTAGTATCTTTATATAAATTAAATATCATTACAGAGGAAACTCTCTGTATATACTCAATAACAAAATATCTCAAAAACAAACTAACCGGCCAATATCATCATTTATTGTGCATGATTTCCCTTCGCTTCCATCAAGCTTCTTAAGTAAACATGGTAAAAGTGATTTAATTTTCTCAATGAGTTGCTCTAGTTGTTGTATAAATATATTAGTTCTGTCCTCTTCAGATCCACTTTTTATGATTGCTAATAAGCAGTGGAAGAGGTTTGAATGTATTTTAGCTGGTATATGTGTTGGATGGTTTTCATAGTGTTTTTGTAGGCGGTATAGACTGCAAAATTCCTGTAATTAACATTTAAAAAATAAATAAAGTAAATTTCATTAAATATTTCAAAGAAAAAAGTATAAGTTCTTATGATCAACTCACCGTTGAACATTGAAAACATGAAATGATTGGACCATTTTTCTTTTTTAGCTTCTGTGTAGGTGTATCTTGTGGTACAATCTGCTTTGGAAACTTTACTTTCCTTCCACTTCTTGTGACTTTTACCTAGAATTTGAGTTGTTTAATTATATTTTTTTCTTAATAAATATTAAAAGAATAACAACAACATTTACCAAAGCCATACCTCTGGTATTAAAGGTTCTGACTCCTCTTCCACCTCATCTTCTTTAACTTTTTTTACTTCTTTTTTTTATCTCTTTCTTTATTACTTCTTCCTTTTTGATTTTATTTTTACCAACCACTGTTAATTCTCTTGGTGACACCACTCTGAACACGAAAGAATCAAATTATTTTATATTTTAAAAATGTGTCCAATAAAAAAGTTACAAATTATTTTGTCAAAAATGTTCACATTGGTGTCGGATTGCACACCTCGCCTTATCATGATGCATACTACCTAAGCTTGAAGAAGACTCAATAAGTATGGCGTTGAAGCGCCACATGCATTTGACCAGCGCCGCGGATCACCAAACCCCCTCAATGACGAAACTATTTTATTTTGTATGTTATAAACAAATTGAGACGGTCAGTTCGCTAACCCTAAGGTGACATGCCTGACAATGACAGACCGGTATTCAAGGTAAAACTCTGTTACTATATAAAGTGATTATTCTTCATCAACATTGCCCTGCATCAAGTCAGGTAAGGAATATAGGACCTTAGTATTTCCTATAGACTAGGTGGTAGCCTCAATACTGAGTTGTCTAGGTAGTTACCACCGCAGTGCCAGATATCATTTGTATGTATGACCACATCTGTATTGGTGTATGTGGGTGTTATACCATGTGTGTATTTAAAAAATCTACTACTACCCATGTCTGTACCCACACTACAAGCTTAAGGGATATTCATAGGACTGGAAAATGCCTGTAGATATTTATTTTATTTATTATTTATTTTGGTTCACCAGCGTTTGTTACAAAAATTTGAACTTAACTATCTTACTTATAAATTTAATTCTAAATGTAACAATCATTAAAGGTAAACACATCATGCAAAATATAATATACATATTAATTTGGTCATAATATTAGACCCCTACAGCATTGTACCAAAAAGTTACTTACTTGTAAATAAACCTTGTGTTGGTAACTGGGTCATAAGTTGGTTCTGTTGATGCTTTCTCAGGATTACTGAATATCTTCAATGCTTGATTACCATTTTCATTTGATCATCACTTAGTTGGTTGAGACTGAAAAAAATATTTAAAATATTATTGAAATGGCAAGAGATGTAATTATAACTCAATATTTATAACAAAATACTAACCTATGGTATGTCTCTCCTAACTTAAGTAGTTGCACTGATGTATGCTTGGTTTGATTTTGATTTGGTGGACTGAAAAAGGAAGGACTATCAAAACAAGTTAGGAAACCTAAAAAAAATATTAATTTTGATACTCTATGTTTTATTGATAACTTACTCCTCTTTTGGTTTAATCTTTGGTATAGTTCGCTCACGAGTGGCGTCCTTAAGGAACTTGGAATTTTTTCAGCTTTACAATTTTCCTATCAACTTCCACTTTGGCACAGTATTTACAACACTGGTTACCATCCAGCTTCGGTATTGTATTTACAACATTGGCGGAAATAATCTCTCTTTTAGGTACACCATTTGTTGAAATAATTTCATGTTTATGTAAAACATTTCCGGAAACAATCTCAACTCGGGAACATTGTGAACAGCACTTGTAGTAACAACCTCCCTTCTGAATGCATTGTTCACAATATTCGCTGTGACAGTTTCTCGTCTGGGCACACTGTTCACTCTGTTTGCTGACACAATTTCCATTCTCGGAGTACTGGTAACAACATTGGCAGAAACCACTTCCATTCTGGGAGCAGTGTTCACTACACTCGCGGAAACAACTTCCATTTTGGGCACTGCATTCATGTTCGACGTTGCTACTGGCTTTAAAATTACATTGTTCACAGACAGACATTGTTTATTTAGGTTATTCTCTTGAGAGCTTTTTGGGAGAAGAAAGCTGGCTAATTTAAATTATTGCCAACGTGTTTGCTATCCTGTCTTTTCAGTATACGAGGTTTGGATATACTTGGAGCATTGTTTACAAAATTATTTTCTAAAATGCCGCTGCTCTCGTAGAATCTTTTCAGGTTATCAGTAACAGGTTTTGTGTCCTCCAAATTTGCCTGTGTAACTATGTAAGGTTTTCCCTGCGAAAATAATAAAGATGTTAAGTAATATAAAAAAATAACACATTTCCATATTAATAACATAAACAATAAATTACCTGAATGGCGCCAGTATTTTGCACCAGATAAATGGGTGTGAATTGACAAGAGTCTACTACAATATTTTCCTCCTGTGAATTCATACTTTATTAGTAAAATGTTTATTTTGGATAATTCTTCAATCTCATATAAGAGCCAATTTATTTCGATGAATATTTTTAGGGCAAGCAAAATAACTCTCCCACAAACAAATGTCATTCGATTGCCGTTCGGTAATTAGTACCTTAAGGAAAACCAATCATCCTTGTAACAAATATTTTTTATAGTTATTTACAATCACGCACTACAAATTTTGCATGAAAAGTAAAAGAAATAAAATGATTTTGATGTGATAATATTTTTGAGGCCAATCGTGTCTGAAATTTATAGGGAGAAAATTTATTATATTAGAAACTGATTTCTAAACGTTTGTCTATGATATTTTATATGTTGTGAAAATCGTAAAAAATATATTTCCAGAAAAACCTAATTATTGTTCAATACCTAGCTGTAGTTCGGCTAAGATACCCTATTATTATTACTCACGTTACTAGCCTTGTAGCTTTATTTCGTGTGAAGTGGCAACTTTTTCTGCTTTGAACCATAGACTAACATAACCTCTCTTTCTTAATCCGTCAAGCTTTGTATCACAAGGTGATTATTGTTAAAAATAGTTTTTATTTTAAAAATTGCCTGTGATGTTAGATTGTTACATTTCTTATGATTAATGGAGTCTTAATAAGTTGATTGAGAGTAAAATACTAGTGGCTCTGGGAGTTTTCATTTGTATTCAAGTAGTGTCCACGTGTGGCGGTTCTATCGGTGAAAATCATTAAAGTAATCCTACCTGTTTACAGGCCCCAAGATGACGAACTCCAAGGGTTACCGCCGCGGCACAAGGACTTGTTCGCCCGCAAGTTCCGCACACATGGGACATTCCCCTATCTACGTACATGAAAGTGTACAAAATCGGAGACATCGTTGACATAAGGGTATGTGTATTAATTTGTTGTGATTATTTAATTTGGTAGAATTGTTCTATTACAGTTTTAAATTAAACAAAATAGTCATCCAAATATTGATAATGTTACAAATATCAACAAGTAATCTGGTTATCAATCTTCGGAGCGCTTTTCTTCGACTCAATGCAGTAATGCAGAATGATCCGTTAGGTTCTGCATTCTGTTTATTTCTCTCTATCTATTTATACAATTTCAGGGCAATGGTGCAGTCCAAAAGGGTATGCCACACAAAGTATACCACGGCAAGACAGGCCGTGTGTACAATGTCACGGCGCACGCACTTGGGTGATCGTCAATAAGAGGGTGCGCGCAGAATCATTCCCAAGCGCATCAACATCCGCATTGAACATGTCAAGCACTCAAAGTGCAGGCAAGATTTCCTCAAGCGTGTCAAGGAAAACGAAAGGCTGTTGAAGGAAGCTAAGGCAGCCGGCAAAGTCATTAAGCTGAAGAGACAGCCTGAGCCACCAAAGGCTGCGCATATTGTCAGTGGATCAGTGAAACCAGTGCTGCTGGCTCCGATCCCATATGAATTCGTAGCTTAATGACAGAATAAACTATTTTTAAGGATTTGCTTTTTTATTTTAAACAATAAACTTGATTTTGCATGACCAAAACCTATAGAAAATGGATTTACATATATTGCCATACCTTCTATTTATGAGTTTTAAATGTAACTGGTTTTTGTTATACATAATGATCAAAGAAAATTATAGTCTTTTAAGAAAATGCAGTGTTGAAAACTAATTTAGAATACCTGATGAGATTTGAGATCTGTTTCATTATATAGATAATGTACATAGAAGATTCAAGAGTTATCACTAAATTACAAATTTTGAGCATCAAGAAGAGACGGGTAGTTCATGAATATCTCTTCTTAAAAACCACAGAGTACACTACTTTGTGTATGTGTGTTACTTGGAAGCTTAACTTGGTTTGTGCTTTGAAAGTAGACTATATATTTATAGTAACAGATTTCAGCCAACATCATGCACCCTTTTCCAGTAGTTGTTGCACACATGCATATGGTGCGAAAATACTATAATAATAATACCTTTGTATATTTATTTTGTTAAGATTAATTTTGTTCAATATAAATCAATATCCATGAACACTCATAATTTATTTTCAAACCAAGCATTTTCAGTATATAAGGTAGTTGGTAAGCATCCAGCCTGTATTATGGTACCAAATGAAACATCAAAGTTCTTGTTGCGAATATTTTTATTGAATGGCAGTGGCATTGTTTATTGCTATACCACTATCGAAAACAAAGAATTACAGAGGAGGTAGAATAAGGATAGTACTAGATATGATTTCAAAATATTAACCATAGAGAAATTAAAATAAATTAGTGTTTCAATCAGAGAAGTATCACAACTGTTTATTTTGAAAAGAAACATTTATATTACAATTGACTGATTTCTAAAAAGTTTAATTATAATTAATCAAACAATTTCACAATAATATAATGCCGTTTCAACTTAACAAATGCGGCACCTTCAATTTAACATGATCTATCATAGTGACTATCTTATAAATAATATAAATTACTATAATAATATAATATTAATGAAGAAACTTAACAACTAGCATCCCTAGATTGATAAAATAGTATATATCCCGTTTCAGATGATTTCTGTATGTCTGATGTTAGGCCGTAAAATTTCCTATAGACTAGGTGGTAGCCTCAATACTGAGTTGTCTAGGTAGTTACCACCGCAGTGCCAGATATCATTTGTATGTATGACCAATCTGTATTGGTGTATGTGGGTGTTATACATGGTGTATTTAAAAATCTACTACTACCCATGTCTGTACCCACACTACAAGCTTAAGGCATTTTCATAGGACTGGAAAATGCTGTAGATATTTATTTTATTTATTTATTTATTTTGGTTCACCAGCGTTTGTTACAAAAATTTGAACTTAACTATCTTACTTATAATTTAATTCTAAATGTAACAATCATTAAAGGTAAACACATCATGCAAAATATAATATACATATTAATTTGGTCATAATATTAGACCCTACAGCATTGTACCAAAAAGTTACTTACTTGTAAATAAACCTTGTGTTGGTAACTGGGTCATAAGTTGGTTCTGTTGATGCTTTCTCAGGATTACTGAATATCTTCAATGCTTGATTTACCATTTCATTTGATCATCACTTAGTTGGTTGAGACTGAAAAAAATATTTAAGAATATTATTGAAATGGCAAGATGTAATTATAACTCAATATTTATAACAAAAATACTAACCTATGGTATGTCTCTCCTAATTTAAGTAGTTGCACTGATGTATGCTTGGTTTGATTTTGATTTGGTGGACTGAAAAAGGAAGGACTATCAAAACAAGTTAGGAAACCTAAAAAAAATTTTAATTTTGATACTCTATGTTTTATTGATAACTTACTCCTCTTTTGGTTTAATCTTTGTATAGTTCGCTCACGAGGTGGCGTCCTTAAGGAACTTGGGAATTTTTTCAGCTTTACAATTTTCCTATCAACTTCCACTTTGGCACAGTATTTACAACACTGGTTACCATTTCCAGCTTCGGTATTGTATTTACAACATTGGCGGAAATAATCTCTCTTTTAGGTACACCATTTGTTGAAATAATTTCATGTTTATGTAAAACATTTCCGGAAACAATCTCAACTCGGGGAACATTGTGAACAGCACTTGTAGTAACAACCTCCCTTCTGAATGCATTGTTCACAATATTCGCTGTGACAGTTTCTCGTCTGGGCACACTGTTCACTCTGTTTGCTGACACAATTTCCATTCTCGGAGTACTGGTAACAACATTGGCAGAAACCACTTCCATTCTGGGAGCAGTGTTCACTACACTCGCGGAAACAACTTCCATTTTGGGCACTGCATTCATGTTCGACGTTGCTACTGGCTTTAAAATTACATTGTTCACAGACAGACATTGTTTATTTAGGTTATTCTCTTGAGAGCTTTTTGGGAGAAGAAAGCTGGCTAACTTTAAATTATTGCCAACGTGTTTGCTATCCTGTCTTTTCAGTATACGAGGTTTGGATATACTTGGAGCATTGTTTACAAAATTATTTTCTAAAATGCCGCTGCTCTCGTAGAATCTTTTCAGGTTATCAGTAACAGGTTTTGTGTCCTCCAAATTTGCCTGTGTAACTATGTAAGGTTTTCCCTGCGAAAATAATAAAGATGTTAAGTAATATAAAAAAATAACACATTTCCATATTAATAACATAAACAATAAATTACCTGAATGGCGCCAGTATTTTGCACCAGATAAATGGGTGTGAATTGACAAGAGTCTACTACAATATTTTCCTCCTGTGAATTCATACTTTATTAGTAAAATGTTTATTTTGGATAATTCATTTCAATCTCATATAAGAGCCAATTTATTTCGATGAATATTTTTAGGGCAAGCAAAATAACTCTCCCACAAACAAATGTCATTCGATTGCCGTTCGGTAATTAGTACCTTAAGGAAAACCAATCATCCTTGTAACAAATATTTTTTATAGTTATTTACAATCACGCACTACAAATTTTTGCATGAAAGTAAAAGAAATAAAATGATTTTGATGTGATAAAATATTTTGAGGCCAAATCGTGTCTGAAATTTATAGGGAGAAAATTTATTATATTAGAAACTGATTTCTAAACGTTTGTCTATGATATTTTATATGTTGTGAAAATCGTAAAAAATATATTTCCAGAAAAACCTAATTATTGTTTCAATACCTAGTCTGTAGTTCGGCTAAGATACCCTATTATTTATTTACTCACGTTACTAGCCTTGTAGCTTTATTTCGTGTGAAGTGGCAACATTTTTCTGCTTTGAACCATAGACTAACATAACCTCTCTTTCTTAATCCGTCAAGCTTTGTATCACAAGGTGATTATTGTTAAAAAATAGTTTTTATTTTAAAAATTGCCTGTGATGTTTAGATTGTTACATTTCTTATGATTAATGAAGTCTTAATAAGTTGATTGAGAGTAAAATACTAGTGGCTCTGGGAGTTTTCATTTGTATTCAAGTAGTGTCCACGTGTGGCGGTTCTATCGGTGAAAATCATTAAAGTAATCCTACCTGTTTACAGGCCCCAAGATGACGAACTCCAAGGGTTACCGCCGCGGCACAAGGGACTTGTTCGCCCGCAAGTTCCGCACACATGGGACCATTCCCCTATCTACGTACATGAAAGTGTACAAAATCGGAGACATCGTTGACATAAGGGTATGTGTATTAATTTGTTGTGATTATTTAATTTGGTAGAATTGTTCTATTACAGTTTTAAATTAAACAAAATAGTCATCCAAATATTTGATAATGTTACAAATATTCAACAAGTAATCTGGTTATCAATCTTCGGAGCGCTTTTCTTCGACTCAATGCAGTAATGCAGAATGATCCGTTAGGTTCTGCATTCTGTTTATTTCTCTCTATCTATTTATACAATTTCAGGGCAATGGTGCAGTCCAAAAGGGTATGCCACACAAAGTATACCACGGCAAGACAGGCCGTGTGTACAATGTCACGGCGCACGCACTCGGCGTGATCGTCAACAAGAGGGTGCGCGGCAGAATCATTCCCAAGCGCATCAACATCCGCATTGAACATGTCAAGCACTCAAAGTGCAGGCAAGATTTCCTCAAGCGTGTCAAGGAAAACGAAAGGCTGTTGAAGGAAGCTAAGGCAGCCGGCAAAGTCATTAAGCTGAAGAGACAGCCTGAGCCACCAAAGGCTGCGCATATTGTCAGTGGATCAGTGAAACCAGTGCTGCTGGCTCCGATCCCATATGAATTCGTAGCTTAATGACAGAATAAACTATTTTTAAGGATTTGCTTTTTTATTTTAAACAATAAACTTGATTTTGCATGACCAAAACCTATAGAAAATGGATTTACATATATTGCCATACCTTCTATTTATGAGTTTTTAAATGTAACTGGTTGTTTTGTTATACTATAATGATCAAAGAAAATTTATAGTCTTTTTAAGAAAATGCAGTGTTGAAAACTAATTTAGAATACCTGATGAGATTTGAGATCTGTTTCATTATATAGATAATGTACATAGAAGATTCAAGAGAGTTATCACTAAATTACAAATTTTGAGCATCAAGAAGAGACGGGTAGTTCATGAATATCTCTTCTTAAAACCACAGAGTACACTACTTTGTGTATGTGTGTTTCTTGGAAGCTTAACTTGGTTTGTGCTTTGAAAGTAGACTATATATTTATAGTAACAGATTTCAGCCAACATCATGCACCCTTTTCCAGTAGTTGTTGCACACATGCATATGGTGCGAAAATACTATAATAATAATACCTTTGTATATTTATTTTATTAAGATTAATTTTGTTCAATATAAATCAATATCCATGAACACTCATAATTTATTTCAAACCAAGCATTTTTAGTATATAAGAAGGTAGTTGGTAAGCATCCAGCCTGTATTATGGGTACCAAATGAAACATCAAAGTTCTTGTTGCGAATATTTTTATTGAATGGCAGTGGCATTGTTTATTGCTATACCACTATCGAAAACAAAGAATTACAGAGGAGGTAGAATAAGGATAGGTACTAGATATGATTTCAAAATATTAACCATAGAGAAATTAAAATAAATTAGTGTTTCAATCAGAGAAGTATCACAACTGTTTATTTTGAAAAGAAACATTTTATATTTACAATTGACTGATTTCTAAAAAGTTTAATTATAATTAATCAAACAATTTCACAATAATATAATGCCGTTTCAACTTTAACAAATGCGGCACCTTCAATTTAACATGATCTATCATAGTGACTATCTTATAAATAATATAATTAATATAATATTAATGAAGAAACTTAACAACTAGCATCCCTAGATTGATAAAATAGTATATATCCCGTTTCAGACGATTTCTGTATGTCTGATGTTAGGCCGTAAAAGTCTTCTATTGCCGAGGCGTCTATTTTCTGGAAAGAAATAAAAACTTTGGTTAAAATTCACTATTTTTCTGTTGTGCGCACCCTACATAATGTTTGGAAACGCAATATTGATCATCACCTTCAAAATTCATCATCATCAGCTCATTAAACGTCTCCGACGAGCTTACCCGTTAGGAGTGTATAGGCCTTACTCGTCTACGCGGGTTATTCCAACCTTTGAATTTCGTCGTAGGCGTGCGCAGGATAGGGAAGGGTAGAGATTCCTCACGATGTTTTCCATCACCGTAAGAGCGTCGGATAAATGTACAAATAAATTCGAAAATACATTGGTACGTGGCGGCATTAGAACCACCAGAAAGGTAACAGTCCACCAATGAGCCATCTACGCTCGTGTCCAAAGGTAAAATAAAAAAGTAAGTGATTCGCCTGACCATGACAGATCGGCATTGATAGAGACCAACAACTGATGGACAGTTATTATCTCCATCAACGCCGCACTGCGCCTGTCACACGTGACGAGAGATGTTAGGTTTCATATACCCGTTAATCACACTAAGCTACAGTGCCCTCATCCCGAAACAAAACACTTCTATTTTAAGGGAAGATATCTGGTGCTACCTAGACGACTCAGTACCGAGCCTACCACCTAGTCGATGCACTGTACAGTTAAGGTTGGCTGCAGACGATCTAAGCAGCTTCCCCGTGCAAGTGGCGAGAGCAAATGGCTCTCAGCCGTCCATTTGGCGTCTCCCCACAGAAGATTCTTCTACCTATATCGTATAACAATCGCAGTCACGTCGACCATGTCGTCATCGAAGAGCAGCCAGAAGCCGAACGATGCTGATGTAGTGTCTCACACACACTTACCGGAGACCAGACTGACGTGTAGTTCCTTAGAACGACACGCGAGGAAGCAACTTATAAACCTAGACTTCTAAAATTACCTGATGGGTACACATGGCGCTGTCTTATATCAGCAAAGCTCATAGTTTCTTACAACGACACGAAGCTACATATATTACGCTGTATTAGGATTACGCTGACCAATCACAAACCTATACACTCCTAGGATTATTTGGAATGGGTAGCCATGGCACTGTCTTATATCAGAAAAGCTCAGTTTCTTAGAACGAGACGTAGCTACTTATATTTATAGGATAACGTGACGCTATCCAATCACAAATTAGAGAACATCATAAAGCAACTCAAGGACAATACTATCATCGCAATATGAATACTACCCTCAATCCCTGACCTAAATGCTAAATGACCTAAATGTTAAATGCTGAATAGCGATCGCCAAAAAGGCAACCGTCTCTTAGCAAAAACCTTGTACCTGCTTCATCAGAAGAAATGAAAACCCAAGCTACTTAAGTTACCTACCTTATTATTTCTGATGGCCTTTCACTATTAGGTGCAGCCGGTTTCCGCAGCTTTGTTTGACCAGCAATTTGATTGGACCGATCAATTTGACGTCTCCCCTCAAACATTCGCCTGTTCCTATAGCCTTAAAAACAAGTAAACAAGCGCACTCACGTCGACCATGTCGTCATCGAAGAGCAGCCAGAAGCCGTGGCTCTTCACGATGCTGATGTAGTGTCCCCGGTTGGGTCCGGAGCCGCAGTGCACCACCACCGCCACCAGGTCGTACAGCCGGTCCGGGTTCACCGCGTCGTCCGACTGGTAACACCCACACGTCTACATTCGGTTGTTTGCACTGTAATTCGGCTGGTTAGGTGGGAAACGCTTGTCCATGGCGATTGGTCACGATTCAAAATAGACTCAGCGTCTTATGGATTAGTCAACTTTTTTATTTCTTCAAAAAAAGTACACATTATAACAAATTTGCTTTCCGCCAAACTGTGCACTTGAATCATTTTAGTAGCATATAATAATAATAATAAAACGTTTATTGACATAAAAAAGTTAACAAATTGGGAGAAAACCCCTGTCATCTGTGTTAGGTATGCAAACCCATGTTACAGAAGTCAGTGCTTCCAGTCGCCGGATGACTCGATACAGTTTTATGTTTTCTTATTTATACATTACATTAACCTCAAACTTAATTTAGAACATATAACCAAACAGTACAAAACAACTGATGTATATAAACATTTCAGAGCAAAAGTACAATTAATTTGAATGTTTTCGTATTCAAATGAGGATATGTGTTCATGTGTGTAAATGTGTTATGTATGTACGTGTGTATGATTGTGTGTTAGTATGTATACATGATGATGTGCGCATGTTATTTTGATCCTATTTAGTTCAATTTATACGCTATTCTTGATTTAATTAATAATTTTTAGTAATGATTCAGTCTCCTGGTAATCCAGCCCAAGTATGCTATGTCCCAGTGGTGGATTTACGCTAAGGGCCGTCAAGGCTGGTGGCTGGTTAGGTGGGAAACATTGAAATGATAATTCAAGTAATTGAATTCACGCGTCATAATCTCACATAAACTAATTAGATGCACAGCCACGAACGATTACCAACCAAAAAATGTCCGAACCGCGTGAGACATACGTTGTTATATTTATGACATAATATCATTGAAATTTTGACCTTAACGCGTCACTGAAAGTGTCCAAAATCAAAAGTACGAGCACAGTTCTATGTCAATACGACATGTGATTATGAATAACATTTTTGCCCAACCGACGCGATGGGCAGCATTTTGCCGCGGACACTTTCTAATTGAATTGTTTCATCATCAGCTTATTAAACGTCCCGAGGGGCACGAGCCTACCCGTATAGGGTGATAGGCCTTAGTCGTCCACGCGGGCCCAGTGAGGGTTGGACGACTTCACACACAACCTTTGAATCTCTTCGCAGGCGCAGGGGTCAGAGCGCCGGATAACGTACCCGGATTTCGAAAATTCGAAAACATATTGGTACGTGGCGGGATTTGAATCTCAGCCCTCCCGGTAGGGTGGCTCCACACCATGGAGCCACCGACGCTCACATTTAATTGAATTGTGCATCCAGTTTATTGTTTACGTAAGGTTTTAACACTTTTTATAAATTTATTCACAACCTTTACACGACACGGGTCGTTAATGAATACTCACAGTGTTGAACAACCTCAGCTCGAGGGGGAACACGACGCGATGCGACACCTTGATATGCCTGTTGTACTGCTCCATATACTTGAACCGTTTCAGGTGCAACGCCAATATCAAAGGCAACTTCTTCACCCGCATCCGCTTCTGGGCCTCCTGATCAGACACGATACATATATTCATTAACCATTCAAACTTAAACTAAAAAGAGTACGGACCATGAGTCTGTAGACGTAATTTCATTAAAAAAATATATTAAATTTAACTTATCAATAAAAACAATATTGAAATCAATGTTAACGGTTGACAATTTTTTTTTTATCCTTTCTAGGCAGACATTTGACCGCCATCTCACCTGATGGTAAGTGATGATGCGGCCGAAGATGGATCATGCCTGCCTAGAAACAGCCTATTCACTCTTGCCTTGAAGACGGCCAGGTTGTAATGATCGGGGAACACATAAGGAGGCAAAGAATTCCATTCCTTTGCGGTGCGCATTAGGAACGAGGCACCAAAGCGGGCTGTGCGGATGTGTGGAATGTCTACCACGTAAGGATGGAACGCTCGCCTCCGTCTTGTATCCCGATGGTGAAAAGGAGCTGGTGGAATTAACGCGTGTAATTCCATCGCACACTCACCGAAATGTAGCCTGTAAAAAACCGACAGCCGTGCAACTCTACGACGATGCTCGAGGCTTTGCAGCTTAGCGTCAGTCAGAGTAGGGTCGCCAATGAGCCGCTCAGCACGCCGCTCAATCGAGTCCAAAGCAGCCAGTTGGTATTTGGCTGATCCATCCATATGGTGGCAGCAGTATTCCATACAAGACCGGACTTGGGCTTGATATAATGCTAGAAGCTGTCCTGGGGTGAAATACCCTAACCTTGGAAAGGATCCCAGCTTTTTTGCTGCAGTCTTTGCTTTGGACTCGATATATTGGCCGAAGTTGAGATTGGCAGTGAGATGAACACCAAGAAGCTCTAGGCTATCAGTCACTGCGACAGGTACATTCCGGAAAGTCGGAGCAAGCTCGAATTTGCTCCGTTTTGGTGGAGAACAGACACGCCTGTGTTTTGGTAGCGTTGAACGTCACCAGATTAGCATCACCCAAGAGGAGACTGCTTGAAGGGACGCATCCACACGGCTTACCATGGCCTCTCGACAAGACTGGGTTTCTTCCTTACTGGCCCTTGCATCCGATAAATACTATCCGTAACTGTGCTGTCGTCTGCATACCCAATGATACCGGGCATAAGCAATCATTTATGTGCAGCAAAAATAGAGTTGCGG
This sequence comes from Leucinodes orbonalis, assembly GCA_019425675.1. Taxonomy (NCBI): domain Eukaryota; kingdom Metazoa; phylum Arthropoda; class Insecta; order Lepidoptera; family Crambidae; genus Leucinodes; species Leucinodes orbonalis. The sequence continues at coordinate 100,701 of PQWD01002693.1, read as the reverse complement.
ACAGGACCGATCCCTGAGGAACGCCGGCGTCATAGGTGGAGGTCAGAAACAGCCATCAATGACTACTCGTATTGACCGGTCACTCAGGAAATCCGATATCCAGGTGCAAAGGCCATCAGGAATACCAAACGAAGGAAGCTTGCTTATAAGGCTAGCGTGCCAAACTCTGTCAAAAGCCTTAGAGATATCGAGTGACACGGCAAGAGCTTCACCGTGTCTCTCGATGGCCTCACTCCATAAGTGTGTGGCATACACAAGAAGGTCCCCAGTTGACCGGCCTCGGCGAAATCCGTATTGACGGTCACTGAGGAGATCGTTACCTTCCAGGTAAGCCAGGAGTTTATTGTTAAGTGCACGCTCCATAGTCTTACAATATTTAAAGTCAATAATATCGAATGACGCGAACGCGCGAGGCACCGATCAAGCAGAGGTTGTAAACCCGACAGCTCGATGTTAAATAGAATTTGACTTGTAATGTTCTAAAGATAAAGCCCATTTTTATTTGATACCCAATTTCAAATTGTCATTTTATTGAATTTTGATTGCACTCAATTGTATGCTATTTTGCGTTCAAAATAAAAGTGAAATTTATAACGATTTATTGTTAATTCCAGATTGAATATTTTTCTCTAAAATTGTTATTTGATATTTTTATCACTTAGCCGGCGGTAAACCGTTGGATTTTTGTGACGTAATATAGGTCAGACTAACACCGCGACTAATTTCGAAATGTAGTGGACAGGACAAAATGCATGCTGCAAGTACCTACTGCAGAAAATATATACTATTATAATGTTAAAAGATATTTATTTCTCAAAAGATTACAGTAATCACTTACAGAGATAATACAAATTATCTTCATGCAATAAAATAGCGTAACACAAGACGCGAGAGCACAAAAACTACCCGCCAATCGTAACATTACTAGGTATTATCACTGTTACGTTGGACTATACTCAGCGGCAGAACGAGTTAGGTCGCACTAAGGCTGCGGATAACATTAGCGCGTTTTCTTTACTTTCTTTTTCAAACATTTTTATATTGCTATAAAACATGAAAAACATAAAATAATAAAATATTTTTAATCTACTAATGAATGATCCTTTAAAATATGGTCTTTGAGCAGTTTTTTAAATATAAGTTTATATAAAATTAATAAGACAAAATGTTACTACAAGAAATTCGGATATAGCAGTGGGGCTGGTGGTAGTGTCGAACCGACACACCACCAGCCCCATGCGGAGTTCGCCGATAAACTTTTTAGTTACAGTTTTTTGAAAATATAATTTAAGATTATATTTTGTTAAAAAAAATATTTTACTTTAAGAAAGAGTTCAAACTGTAAATACCTGATAGCTACTGCAGTGGTCGCACTTAAACTTATTGTCATTGCAGAGAGTCTCGGTGTCGCTGAAGCACTTAAGGCAATGCGTGATACTCGTGTTCTGGCCCACGTCCACCTGTAAAATGAATTATTGTAAAAAAAAAATTAACAATGTTATTTCTAGCATGACTAAGATAGGTTAAAGAGAGGCAATACTACAGTGATTACAAAAATTGGCCTAGTGCGAGTCGGACTCGCCCGTGGAGGGTTCCGGAATCAAGTAACATAAAATGAAATAATTTTGTTTGAGATAATAGTGGTTCAACGTTTATGCCGTATAAAAAAACTAAAGACCAGATATCGTTCAAAATAAATTCTAACAACGTTAGATTAAATTGTAGATTTTTTTAATTTTATCAACCCCATAGTTAAGAGGTTAGAAGGGGAGGGAATAGGAAAGGGGGGATCCGATTTTTCAACTTTGGAAGTGTCTTTCGGGCAAACTATTCAATTTATAAAAAAAATATATGAGTAATCTTCATATCATTTTCAATAACCTTAAACATTGATAAACCACAAGTGTAGGTATGATGAAAAATAATTTTTGAGGTTCAGTTCAATGTATGGGGAACCTCAAAATATATTCAGTTTTTGACAAGACAAAACCTTATAGCGGTTCACAGAATACATATACTTACATAGTTTGAATAGTGTAGTGCTAATAGTTTCGGAGAAAAAAAGGGTGTGACATACGGACGGACAGACAGGCATGACGAATATATTAGAGTTCCGTTTTTGCCATTTGGCTACGGAACCATTTTAAAATGAACAATACCAACCCGCAGATCAAAGAGATGCTCGTCCTTACTGCTCGTCACAGTTGAGACACCTCGTTTCGCTTGTGAGCGTGCCTTGAAATATCTCGTGCCCTATTTTCAGCATAGGACTACGATAAGTTGAAGGGACAGTACTACCATCATGACAAAAATTATCAATACCAACATGCAGATCAAAGAAATGCTCATCCTTACTGCCAACCATCTCGAATTTGAGACACCTCGTCTCACTTATGACCGTGCCTATTTTCAGCATAGGACTACGATTAGTTGAAGAAAGAGTACTACCATCATAACAAAAATGAACAATACCAACCTGCAGATCAAAGAAATGCTCGTCCTTACTGCTAACAGTCTCACAATTGAGACACCTCGTCTCACTCGTGAGCGTGCCTTGGAATATCTCGTGCACCCACGTAGGCTCCGTGCTTTGCGGCGGCGTACCATTACACGTGACACTTTCAGCTGCACTCTTTTGCACTTTCAATGTGCTTTGATTTCTTTCAGCTGGTTTGGAAAAAAAATATAATGAAAACCAAAACACATCTAAGAGATTATAAAACGAAATATTACCAGAGCGTCGGTGACTCATTATCGGTGTGGACTATAGTCTTCCGATCTGGAGGGTGCAGGTTCAAATCCCACCACGTGCTAATGTGTTTTCGAATTCTCGAAAATTATATGTACGTTTGTCTGACACTCTTACGGTGAGGGAAAAATCGTGAGGTAACCTGCGCACGCCTACGAATAATTTCAATGGTTGCGCGTGAATTCGGCCAATTCGCACTGGGCCTGCGTGGATGACTATGGCCTATACGGGTAAGCTCGTGTGCCTCGATGGGGACGTATAATGAGCTGATGATGATGATATTAATACCTACTAAAAACAAAACAGCGCTTTAGTAAAAATATTATTAAGATAATTTTTAAATTAAGAATTTAAATTTTTACAAATCATTAATAATTGAATATCAATAATAAACTGGATATAATGTGTTTAATGAAAATAAAAATAAAATTATATCCTTATAATAAACAATTTTCTTAAAAAGATAAGAGTGCAAAATTTACAATTGAGAGAAATAAAAACTGAACTTACCTAATATAATTTCATTTATATGATTTATGAGGAAATTAAGGAACTCGTGGCATCTTGTTGCATGTAATTATCAAACTCCTCTGAAAAATTATATACAATCACCATTATAATAATAGATACAATTTTTCCTATATATTTTGTATGACTTTCCTTACTAATGAAAACACATATCCGACGTCTTACGGTGAAGGAAAACATCGTGAGGAAACCTTCATGCACGCCTGCAAAGAGATTCAAAGGTTGAGTGTGAAATCGTCCAATCCACACTGGGCCCGCGTGGACGACTAAGGCCTAATCACCCTATACGGGTAGGCTCGTGCCCCTCGGTGGGGACGTTTAATAAGACGATGATGATGAAATGCAATCATGACAATGAATCTCATTTTCTGCATGTTGTGTTATGCATATTTTACATTTACCTGAATGAATATTGCTCTACATGATGAATATGTAATATGTTTCAATTATTACGAGTCTATTCATAACATTTTGTTGAATTTACAGACATAATATGTCATATTTAATTTTACAATACTAAGATATATTTTTATGTCATTTCATTAGTTGATTTTAAAATAAAAAACAGTTAATGATATCGATAGATAAACATTTTAAAACAGTGGCCCCGAATTTGTACCCTGTGGGACACCAAGCTGTACCCTGACATCATTGCCTGTGATCACTGACTGAATATGATTTGATCCACCTAACCAAGTCACCATGAATCCCAATATACTAAGATTAGTAATTTTTACCAATAATAATTGCAGCTAAACTTTTTTGAAAACCAATCCAACCTTAATGTTTATTCATATTTAAACAAATTGCCAATAATATTCATTGGCAAATAAATCCATACATAATCCGGTCTTCTTTTATTAGCAAGTAATGTAACAGATGATGTTTTATATCTAATCATTACATTCAAGATTAGTCAATAAGTTTGTGAGTCACATAAGCAAAACATGACATGTACAGTTTTTTTAGCAAATAAATCACTATGATTTAATGATATAATATTAGCATGCCTGCCACAGCTATCCAATGTCTGACTATACACACATGAACAAATTATATGTGTATGTGTGTGTGATGGAAAAGATTGCCCTGAAAAGGAGCTTCACTTGATTCATGAAAGCTTTTGGGTTATACTACATTTATATATAACCACATTTAATCTTCTTTAAACGAAATAAAAGACGAGTTGACTAAATTTATGTAAAGATATAAAAGTTATTGAGGATAAGTGGATGGCAGTTTTGAATAGGAAAGACCAATAAGGCGATTCATAAACAATATTGGAAAGGCATTTGAAAAAGACAGGGGGTGTAATTGTTTGCGCAAACTTCATTTGTTATTGATAAATATATCAACTTTTTATTTTGCAAGTAATCATGAAACACATTCTCTACTAACATATGATCCAGAGCATCGAAGGAATGAACGACTCAAGCACAAAGTTTGCGTGCCTGCTGCACATAAGACCGGTTTGGCCCAACATTTTTTCTCTTTCTTGGTCCCTATCTTATAATAAAATCAATTTGGTTCTGTCTATTTATTCCCTGCCCAATGCAAGAAGAAAGTATCAGAATGGTTGCAAACACTAACCTATGATGAAACGAAAGCCTTCTCTTGATAAAACTTAAGGTGATGTTTCCGACTTACTAAATTGAATCTATATTATATCTATTAAGCACGAAACTGAACATATTCACGACACTCAAACACATACTACTATTAATTTTCTCACATACATAATAATTGTATATACTTTTTATGCACATGGCTTAATTAAATGTATAGCATTCATGTTGTAATTAAACCCTAGAGGCGAGGCCTGGCAATCTGTAAGACAGGTTTCTACCTAGTACAGATGCCAGTCTCTCATTTTATAGCTGATTTATATTATTGTCATTGTCAAATATTGTTAAACATAGAATGTAAGCTGTTTTTGTGAAAGAAATAAATGAATTTTTATTATTATTTATCTATTGTCCTTAAATGGTATTTGATAGTGTTGGTTACTTAATATAAAAAACTATCAGTATTTATGTAAGCTTGTCGTTATTTTTTTTATATAAGTGATGACCATTAAAATTTCAATAGACTTATTTTTGGGTCAAATTGAAGACAAAAAATTTAAAGTTAAGGGACTGGCATTTATTTAATAAATTATCTATGTAAGTTTATGGACGGATGACCTGGTTAAGGTGGCCGCTAGCAGATGGATGTCAAGTGTTAGGGATTGGCTTGCAT
>PQWD01002693.1:0-94682 GCA_019425675.1 Leucinodes orbonalis | reverse complement strand
TGTAATGATAAAGTTTATAACTTTCATCTATCCTGTGCTAATGATACAAAACAATGCTTTACAAGATTATTTTTAGGACAATTTGCCATAAGTGTGAAAGTTTCCATAATATACATTTAAATACTATTTATGTCCTGTAATGAAGATTTTATCTGCAGGAAAAAATAAATTTATATTGTTTTCCCATGACTGCATACAACAGGGTATTTAAGAACTTTAATTTTATAAGACTATCTGAGTAAGGTAGCACACTGTAGAACTTCATCATCAGCCTATATCCTTCCACTGCACAGAACAGGACTTCCCACATACCATGAGGAGATTGGGCAGTAACCCATTTTTTTAGGATTTAGACCAACAACTAACACTGAGGCCTAGTGACTCACAAGATACACTAAAACTTAATTGATTTAAATAGACCTAACTACATTGCTTGAAAAATCATAATGTACAGTAAATGATAAGTTCATAGTGATGGCTATGTACCTATTATCATTAAAAAAATTACCTTTTTCTTTTCTCAGTCTAGCAATAAATTTCTTAGGTGCAATGGAGCCCACTTTTTTCTTTTGTGTGGCAATACTGTAAAACAGGTCTGCAAGGCATGTTAGAAGTGTTTCCTTTGTGCGCTTATTTTTTGCCTTATATTCAAGCACTTTCTCTCTAAATGGTCGACAAAAGTAAAGGGCTTGCAGCACAGAATTGCTGTAACATGTATTGCCAAACTGAAAAGTAAACCATTATTATTTAATTGTTCTCTGATGCAAAACAAAACCTCAAAACATATCAAAATAGTAATAAATAGAAAAATATTAAATATCCACTGGCATACACACAGCACCATCTAGTCCCAAACTAAGCTAAGCCTGTAATGTGGGTTCTAAACATACATACTTACTTTTTATTGTAAATACATACATATTCAATAAAGAAACACTCAATAGAGAACACAATACAAACAGACATGTTCATGTACACAAATTATTGTACTGCCCAGGGAGCGAACACAGAACCCTTAGTTTAGTAGCTTACGTCTCAAACATTACATCATACACATATCATTGATATTAATAATTTTCTTTTATGAGCTTTAATAATTTAAAGTTTATGTAACTACTCACATTGACTAAACCAAAATAATGTTCATTTGGAGGGAACTGCTCTGACCCGATATCTCTTTCCAACTGTGATATATTTGCGCCCTGGAACAGATAATTTATTAGAATATGTAGTAATGTTTTAGCTTATGTTTACGAGTGAAATTAGCCGAATTTGAACTAAAGCAATGGATCTTAATTTATTATTATTACTGCCAAATATACTAAAGCTTCATTACGTGTGTGAAAAGTTAAGTATGCTGTTTAACACCAATCAGCAGTGCAGACTGAAATAGCATGCAATTCTCACCATTCTCTGTTGGAAATTAAGGCCGAGATCCTGACATATTGACATTTGCAAACTGTTTCTAATGACTTTTTCACAAAATATGTAGTATTTATTGAGGGGTTAGGGTTTACAAGAATGTCGTAATTATTACTAGGAACATATTTTTTAATTTCTATTCAGAATCAAGCAAAAATTGTAGGCACAACATGTAAAACCTTTCGACGACGATAAACTAGTGTTGTCACTTGTCAGTCTGTCACACGATAGCACTCAACTGACACAATGAGTAATTGAATATTTCAATAGTGAGAATAAAATTTGTTTTCTCTATTTAATCCAACAGGTGTTTTTAGGGAGGACCTGATCACCGTTAATTTCAGATTAATTAGTCCTCATTAAGATAGTGACCTTATTTTACATTAAATATGTACCAATAAAAGGTATTCACACAAAAGTAGATTGTAGTATTATATTTAAATTAGATCAAATTGAACATTTTTAAAATTGTATATTATAATTATTGATTTCCAAAAGTTATCAACAAAATTCTCAACTAATTCATTGTAACCATTTAAAATTGATACATGTGATGTATATCGAGTATTATTATTTGCCAATTGAATAGTAAGAAAATGTTTTAAATGGTACGCTGCTAAGTGTTATGTCAATGTCAGTTATTTACGTATGCGTTCTGAACATAGTGTAGGGCAATTTCTCCCATCAACTCCGTATTTTGATATATATATTTGTAACTGAAAAATCATTTCGAAATAAGCATTAAAACGAGATTCCAATAATTGATGAATCGATGATACAGGGTAAGTAATTGGGTTTAGATAAATGTATTTTATAATATTACTTTAAAATTTTGTGTGAATGAATACAAGATTTTGAATGTGTTTTATCCCGTCACCGGTCACCCGTTTTCCAGATTTCGCAGCATAGAAATCCGTCATCTCCCGGCTACTTTGTCGGGAAGAAGCAAGTATACGTGTTTTGTGTTGACGTGGCACTTTACAACAGGTACTTTGTAAACACTGAAAGTCCTAAAACTTGGTCGTAATTTAACAATCTTTAAAGTCGTTACTTTAGTTTTACTATTAGTTTAATCGCTTTTTAGTGAATGTGAATTCTGATATTAACTTTTATTTCCATTAGGCTAAAATGCTGAGGTCACTGTTTGTGGCTTTAACCGTATCGGCGGTGTTCGCCGGTGTACCCAGTCAAGAAGATAATAAAAGACTAGTAGACCACTTATCAGATGCTGAACATTTCAAGAATGAACATCACAACAAGCAGTTCGACCACGATGCTTTCTTGGGAGAAGACCAGGCTAAGACTTTTGACCAGCTTTCTCCAGAAGAGAGCAAGAGAAGACTAGGGTAAGTTATTTTAATCTAACACCATCCAGTTGTTCAAATTATTTTAAAATTTTAATACAGTACTTAACATCTTCAAATACCTAAATTATCCCAAAAAATAAATTCTGGAAACCATTAAAGTAAGTTTTAAAATACAGGACACTTATTTTACAGATTACAATAATAGGGCACAATTCAACTTTAAATATCCTTTAATAATTTTATTAAAAGTTCAACCTAGGTATGTAAAAAGTATATTCTATGTTTAGTTAAAATACTTTATCGAAACAAAAAGTCCAGTTTATTTTTCAGATTGATTCTCACATGAAAAGAAAAATGTTTACATTGTATTGCAACCATCTGTGTAAATAAAATTCAGTTATTTTTGTTAAAATTTATATCTGATACATTTTCAATCTCATACATTTGCTTATAAGCTTGGTTAAATTGTTTGACTCAACAATTTGTACTGATTGTTCCAATTTACTTCTGTATTGCATGTCAGTATCATTATGGTAACCAAAAAACATTTAATATTTTGAAAGAATCCTGTAGCTTATACTTACCTCATGAGCGTGAAACTGACAGAAAAAATTAAGCATATTAAACAAAATGGCGTGGGATGAAAAAGACTTTATCCTCAAAATGCCTGTTTTCAATAGAATATGTTCAACAATTCTAAACAATTTGCAACTTGCAGTCAAAAGTTATAAACAAAATAACATTTTAAGTGTCATTGGCACAATACAGTAAACACCATAGTTTTCCTATTATTACAGCTGCTTGTCTAAGCTGCAGTAGTAATGAGACAACTGTATCACAGTGATATAAATTTGTCGATTATCAGCTCGAATTTCACACATGCATAGACAATAGACTCATGAATGAAGTGTTGTGAGTTTCCACCCGAGCTACATACAACTGCTTATAGAATTTATTTTATAATACAATCAAAGTGTACAATGTCGTGCACTGTAAATGTGCCCATAAAATATATAAATAAATATTCATATGTATGAAGTAAAAATGCTTATTTTAATATTACAAACAAACACTCTGATTTTATTTATTAATAAAAGATAGATTATTTTTGGAATTAGTATGACTCAACTATACCTATTTATAATCTCTGTGTATGTCCCTTGTTGTATGTGTCCTTATTGTTAAAGCTTAATGAGTCTTCTTGTCTTTATAATCAACATGTGTTTTACTCAGTGGAGACTGTATTGTCTCCATCGGTTTGTTACCTATTTTTATGCCTACGGAGGAATTTATTTTGTTTTTAGGTCTCCTAGAGTGAGATAACAAGATCTTTGTCACAAATTATTAACTGCCTTATTTATCACTTTGCATGAGATTTTAGAGAGTGTTGGTGTGTCACTGTCAACTTCCGATCTGGAGGGCGCATGTTCAAATCCCACCAACTAATGTCTTTGAATTTTCTGAGTAAATTAGAAAAAATAATCAAAAGTCGGCAAAGTATAAAGAATGTTAGGCATAGCAATGTTATCTTTATCTTTGGTCCAATATTCCAGTTTCCTCTTTAAGATAATCTTTCAAATTATCTCACCCACATGCGTTGTGTGCTAGATTGTTGAACAGTATATCCATGATAGTCTGATATATTGTGGGAGTATGATTGGTCAATTAAATTTAGTATGTGTGCACATCTTTTATCTAACAGATTTATCTTATTTCAATTTGAAATAATGTGAGTTCAGAAGCTTTTTAATTAATTGATGTTCCAATGTAATACTATAAACTAAATAGGTCAGCAATCACATTTTTACTTAATAGGAACACAAACATTGCTAAGAAAATTACCATGAAGACATAAGAGGAGTTACTACTGCCATCTCTGAAAACAGTATTACTATAATGAGGCGTCAGCATTTTTTTACCAGGGCGAAGTAATGTTATTGAGAGAGTTCATGGTGTGGACTGTTCAATCGTTGCCAAGTCAATTCCGCCACCTACCAATGACTTTTCGAATTTTCAAAATTATATGCGACACTTTTACGGTGAAGGAAAACAGTGGGGAAACATGCGCACGCCTGTGAAGTGATTCAAAGGTTGAGCGTGAAGTCGGCGAATCCGCATTGGGGGTACGCGTGGACGACTAAGGCCTATACGGATAGTGCCTCTCGGTGGGGACGTATACTGAGCTGATGATAATAATGATGATGAATAATGTACCTAATACGGTTTTATGAGATAGCGTTAAACCCCCTGACATAGTTCCATTCCATTTACGTGATACTGATGATAGAAGGAGAACTACGTTGTGCGATAAAAAGTTTGTTCTAAAAATAAAAATTCTAGAAGTTCCTTCTGTAAAGAGTTTGTAGATAACAGATTACTATTTTGTGTGTGTTGTACTGATAAAACATCGTATTACGTGTGTAGCGAAACGAGTGCCACGTCATTTATCCCAACGCCTTATCAGCGGTTCACAGACCTTGTTATCAGTATAACAGTCCCACACAGTCGTCCGAAAACGGTGTTACTGGCTTTTTATGTTACGGAGTGAACAGGACGTTTAGGACGCTCACCTGATGGTTAGTGATACACCTGAGCATGTCAGAGCGGCATTAAAGGAGACCAACTGATAAACAGTTATTATGCCTCATCAATGCCGCACTGCGCCCGTCACCCGAAACAACAAATGTTAGGTCTCTTATACCCGGTAATTTCACTAGCTACAGTGCCCTCATCCCGAAACACAAAAATGCATAACACTCCTGTTTCGCGGGACGACATCTGGTACTGCGGTGGTACCTACCTCGACGACTCAGTATCGAGTCTACCACCTTTTTTAAATTAGCGTCCGATTAAAGAAAATTACGGAAACTAAGATTTTTTCCTGCTTCCCAGAATGTATACGTACATTCAAAGTTGAAGTTGTACGAGAGCGGAATTCTGTCTACGAGTATTAAATAAAAGCTATAAAAATTAATGTCTTACGAATAATTCTATTCGCTATTAAGGTGAAGGAAAACATTGAGAGGAAACCTACGTCCGCTTGAGAAGAGATTCAAAGGTTGTGCGTGAAGTCGGCCAATCCGCACTGGGCCCGCGTGTACGACTACGGCCTATACACCCTTTTGCCCCTCTGTGGGGACGCTAAATGAGCTGATTATGATGATATTTAGGTACTGCTTTAGTAATTAAACATTTTAAACGTTAGGTTTTTTTTGGACTATGGCCCGTATTCTAGATACAGGTATTTACCTAGTTCGGATATCAGAAGCTTCTTTGATTGTTATATGTTTTAATGAATAAAGTAATTTTATTATTATTTTCGACAGAATCATCGTGGACCGTATTGACGCTGACAAGGACGGTTTCATCACCCTGGTGGAGTTGAAGGACTGGATCCGGTACACGCAGAAGCGGTACATCGACGAGGACGTGGAAAGGCACTGGAGGCAGCACAACCCTAACAATGAGGAGGCTATATCTTGGGAGGTTGGTTATTACTACTGTTGGGGATTTCGTGTTCGGGTAAAAAAGGGGCTCGATGTCCGATAGCGTAATATATTTTATTTTAAAACTAAACTACTATTTATATAATCTTAATAATGATTGTTATTGCCTAAATAACTGCTACCAATCATACCATCTTAATTATAACCAATCCTTATTAGAATTATAGATATAACTTCATTAGGATTCGCTAGGTATTTACAAATTTTATTAACATGTCTGTTTGTAATGTTCTGGGTGTTTCTATGTATAATAAGTATGTATTTGCTAAAAAAAATATATAACTGTTAATCGACAGGCCTAGTACAGGCGATAGTATCGATGATTTTCGAGGTCAACTATCGATAGTCCATCTATTGATAGTCGGCAACACTAACCAACATTTTTGTACCAGAAAACGTGAAGTAATATGAAAGTTATAGTGTTTAAAGAGATGGTGGTATGCCCTCAGGGCTTAAATCCCAAATAACCCCAAACTTACAAGACTGTTTGCTTTTCCAGGCATACAAAAAGAATGTATACGGTTTCATGGACGAGATGGATGAGAAGGAACTGAAGGCGCCCAACAGCGAGGGTTTCACGTACACCAGTCTACTCAAAAGGGATAGGAGACGGTGGCAGTATGCGGGTAGGTTTTAGCAGTATTCTGGTAGGTTTTGGCAGTGTGTTGGTAGGTTTTTGCAGTATGCTGGTAGGTTTTGGCAGTGTGTTGGTAGGTTTTGGCAGTGTGTTGGTAGGTTTTGGCAGTATGCTGGTAGGTTTGTTATGTTTTATTTTATTTATCGTATTTGTCTTGTAAGTTTGTTATGTTATTAATTGTATACTAGATTATGATATAGAATTCAGGAGGTTCCCCTTTCCTGGTTACGAAACCAGAATATTATTTACGGTGCTGTAGATGATTTTAAACGTCTTTTCATGGACTTTTAGCTTTTCATGGACTTTTAGCTTTGACCTTAAAAACTGTGACAAGTCTCATATAAAATATGACTCTTTTTATTTAATTTTACTCGGTACTACAAGTGCTACCACTTAGTACCGAGTCTACCACCTAATACGAAGTCTATTACCTAGTTGTCTAGCTCCTCTTACCGAATCTACAACTTAGTACCGAATCTACCGCCTACAACCGAATCTACCGCCTACTACCGAATCTACCGCCTACTACCGAGTCTACCGCCTAGTACCGAGTCTACCACTTAGTACCCAGTCTACCACCTAGTGCCTAGTCTACCACCTAGTACCGAGTCTACCAGCTAGTACCGATTCTACCACCTAGTTAGTACAGAGTCTACCATCTAGTGCCGAGTCTACAACCTAGTACCGAGTCTACCACCTAGTACCGAGTCTACCACCTAGTACCGCGTCTACCACATAGAAATAAAGATCATTTATTTGCTCATAACATGCGGTATTAAAAAATTTTATATCGTCACGTTTATCAGTATTGCCATAAATGTAAATGTAAATATTTTTATGTAGAATGTGAATATAAATTAAGCTAAAATTTCTTAAAAAATAATAATAATTCAAAGCATGTACCGAGTTCTCCACCTATTAATATACTTAACTATTAACCTCTAGATGGTGACCAAGACGACGCGTTGAATAGAACCGAGTTCGCTGCATTCCTGCACCCTGAAGAGCACTCCGGCATGAGACACATCGTCGTGCTTGAAACAATGGAGGACGTAGATAAAGATAAGGTAATTTTATTGTAAACGTCATCATCGTGAGCTCATTAAACGTCCCCACCGAGTGGCACGAGGCTACCCGTGTAGGGCCTTAGTCGTCCACGCGGGCCCCGTGCGGGTCGGATGACTAACAACCTTTGAATCTCTTTGCAGGCGTGCGCAGGTTTCCTCACGATATTTTCGTTCACCGTAAAAGCGTCGGATAACGTACATATAGTTTCGAATATGTGAAAACACATTGGTACGTGGTGGGATTAGAACCTCAGCCCTCCAGTTAGGAGGGCAACAGTCACACCATTTAGCGCTCTTGTGAATGTATTAATGTTTAAATAATTTTCTAGCCCGATAAAGCTGTGAAGGCCATCTGCCAAGTGATTATTGACGACCAATGTGTATAATGGTCGAGACGTCGGCTACTACACCAAGGGTTCCGGGTTTGATTCCCGGGCAGTGCAAACATTTGTGTGCATGAACATGTCATGTTTGTATTGGTCCGTTTCTACCTGATTGTGTATCTAGTAAGTTTATTGCTGATCTGAGTTAATAGCATTATATTTATACTTTTTATATTTAGAAGATATTTAAGCTGTTAGTCTTGTAAAATTTGCTATGGTGACTCGTTCCTAATGCACACCACAAAGGAATGGAACTCTGCCTCCCTATGTGTTACCCAAAACAACCTGGTCATCTTCAAGGCAAGAGTGAATAGGCTGTTTCAAGGCACGCTTGATCCATCCTAGGCCGCATTATCACTTATCATCAGGTGAGATGGCCGTCAAATGTCTGCCTATAAAAGATAAAAAAAATAGAAAGAGAAACATAAACTCATTTTGGCTTTATAGGACGGCAAAGTATCCCTGGATGAGTACATCGGCGATCTGTACAAGACCGAAGATGGCGAGGACGAGGAAGAACCCGACTGGGTGAAGCAGGAACGGAGCAGTTTGTGGGTTACAGGTACTTAACAAACTTATTGTTAACTTGGATAAGTCAAACTGGGGAAAATAGCACAAGGTGACTTTTACTATGCTGTCGCAACGTGGGAATCGAACACGTACACAGGATTTGATAACTTTAAATGTGCGACTGTGGTGCCCCTCAGACAATGGAACACTTACTCTCTTACTCACTTCAACCTATCGCAGTCCACTGCTGGACATAGGTCTCCTCCATTTTGCTCCAGATATCCCGGTCCTCCGCTTTTCTCATCCAGCCTCCACCAGCGATCTTTCGTCCATCGGGCCGGAGGGCGTCCTACGCTACGCTTGCCGAGACGCGGTCTCCACTCCAGAACTCGTCTGCTCCAACGGCCATTGGTACTGCGACATACGTGACCAGCCCACTGCCACTTCAACTTGCTGGTCCGGAACACTTACTGTCTTGCCCGAACTTTCCATCTTCGTGCGGTTTCCGGGACCTCAGGATGCCAAACAAAAGGGCGAAGTGGCCCATTATCATATTTAACTTGTGAATCCATATCGACTCGGTACGAGAAGCACATTTATTGTTGAACGAAATATGTTTAACTGAGAAAACTAGCTCAAAGTGACTTTCTATCCTGTCGCAACGTGGGAATCGAACCCACTGTACGCAGGATCAAGCAACGATCTAAAATGGACTCTGACCACTGAGGTTATTTAGGTTAGTTTAAGGTGGTCGCTAAAATACCCGTTTCGTGGGCGAAGCAACAAATTTATTACGATTTTGAAAAGCGTAAATAAAAACAAACCATTTTTTTTTGTTGTTCTTACTACAATGAGTAGACTCTTTCAGTTCAATAACGAAAACTCCTATTTTTAATTTAAATTTAACCATGCGTATTGTATGAGATTCTGAATAAATTTTGCTTACACCATATTATACGTGCTGTAATTTCCATAATTAAAATAGATAGAGAAGAAAAAGAGAAAGAGGGCGAAAGAGTTGTTAGAAAAAGAGAGAGGAAATTCTGATTAAATTTCACCTCTGTACAGCTGCTTACCGCGATAAATAAAAGAGAACTCTATTCGAGATAGATAGTAGACCAAAAGGGGCAAAGGAGAGGAGAATGTTTGCATAAATTTTACCTTTGTACACCTGCTTACTTCGGTAGGTAGAACAGATCTCTCGCTACGAGAGAGTTAGTAAACATATATATAGAGTAGAGAAATCGAAAAGAGAGTAGAAAAAAAGAATAAAAAGAGAGAGAGAATAAAGAAATATTTCTAATTCTTTATCCCTTTTTTATTTTCGAACTGACTACTGCTGTTGGCCGCAGGTTACAGCTTCACCGGGCACTGGGCGCGCTGGGCTCTTAAAAATCATTATCCTTTCCAGGGACACAAACAAGGACGGTTACATGGACGAGGCCGAAGTGAAAGAGTGGATAGCACCGCCGGAATTCGATCACGCCGAAGCGGAAGCTCGACACCTTATATTCGAAGCGGACGCAGATGCCGACGAGCGTCTCACCAAGCCAGAAGTGCTCGACAAGTACGATTTGTTCGTGGGCTCGCAAGCCACGGACTTTGGTGAGGCTTTCGCACGCCATGACGAGTTTTAGCAACCTTGTGGACTTACCGGTTTGTGTAGCCGCGTGATGGGTTACGGCCCAATTTTCCCATAAATATTATGTGTGAGAAGATTTTATTGATCGGTTAATTGATTGATTGTAAGATGATACATTTTGTGATGTAATGAATTGGTCATTCTGTGATGCCTTGAAGTATCCTCGATATTCGATATATATGGATTTGAAAATTAGGTACATAAATTGAGCTTAAACAAAAAACGTGTACTTTTTGATTATTTTAAAATTTGCACTTAACTTAAATGATCAGTGATTAATACTGAGCACCCTATTTTTTTTGTGCAATAGTTTAAAAGTAGTGTTGTATACAAATTTGATTTAAAACAGATGCTTTTAAAATTTAATAAGGTATTTAAATCATACAAAAAAAACCTAAAATATCGTAATTTTTATTTAATTTACTAGTGATTTCAATTCATACTCTTTCCATGAATCAGACAATAACGCACTGTATTTGTAGGTACTTAAAATAATCATTTACCAGATATTGTCATAATGTAGATAGTGATAATTGATCATTCAGTTCGCATTTAACACATTTTTTCCATTGACTCTTTTTATTGACTGTTAAAAATAAGAAAGATAATGGCATCTTATAGTATATAGTGTTCTCGCTTAATATATAATACAATTGAGTATATGTATTTTTTTAAGTAATAACATAGTATGAGTTGTGTCATATATGATAGAAGAGCTGTAGTAAAGTAAAAGTTAATTTTACTTGTATTATTATTATCTCAGAATATAAAAAATATCCTGATTTAGGCAAAAACATCGTCGATAAAATGTACATACCTGTTCTAACACAGGGTTGCCAACCCCAAAACGAAATTCCTCGTACGTAAGCAGCTTAAAATGTCGTACTTTGACTTTCGAAGTTCGTACATCTAATTAAAACGCTTTTTTCATTCAAAATATTTAATAAAATAAACATTTGCTAGCTTTTTACTAAAAGACATCACTTTGTGATAGAGACGACTAATGCGGAGAACAAAATGTTTCATTAATCGCGGTTTTCCCAGTTGACATAGCTACTACAGCCTGCAGACAATGATCGCTAAATACGACCAATGGATATTTTTGTGTCATAGTTCAAGTTCTCATAGATGTCACTAGTTTTTAATATGTAGAATGGTCATATTACACAATCTCGTACATAATTGTACGAGGTTGAAAGTGTCCTCGTGCCTCGTACGGAAGACCACAAATCTCGTATTTGTATGAGGAACCTCGTACGTTTGGCAACCCTGTGTCGAACATGACGCGAAATAATTCTACAAATAAGAAAGAATAAGTGCTTAAAAATTACTATACCTTGCCATAAAATTAGAATCTCTATATTGTATTCGCGCGTAGTTTTTATATACATTGAAAAGAAAATGCATATTTTTATAATTATTCATTTAATTTTACATATTTAATGAATTCTGCTTATAATTTTAATAAGTTTAGAATTAATCAAGACCAAAGTTATTTCCAATACTAACAATTCATAAAAACGTATGTTTTAATTGATTTCAATTATTGGAATTTAAGTATAGATAATAAATGTAGTAACTCTAAAATTCCATAAAAATGAGCCTAACTATGAGTATATAAAATGCATTTAATTTTATATTTTAAGTATGACTTATATTATTATTCATTATTGCCCTATCGATTCGCAATTGTTTCATTGATGTTCCTTTTTTATCGAGAATAAGGCTTGGGTATGTTCTAGAATGGTCTGAAAGATTAATTCACTTCCCGTGAGAAATTCATTATATTTATCTCTACCTGTGACTTATTCAAGTGGCTTCATTAATTTTTCGATACATGGTTAAAAGTAAAGCCTAATTGGATTCATCTAGAATCCTTTAAAATAATACGGATAGCGCTTATAATTGTAAAAGCAATAATTTAACCCAGTACAATGTATACATAATTACTAGATCTTTATTTTTGTTGAAATTTAATAAAGAATACTAAAACGAATTTGTTATTTTATTATTTACTCCTCGGCAATAACTTCTTTTAATATAAAAAAGAAACATTTGATTGATGATTAACCCGACGCTCTTACGGTAAAGGAAAACATCGTGAGGAAACCTTCATGCACGCCTACGAAGAGATTCGAAGGTTGTGTCTGAAGTCGTCCAATCCGCACTGGGCCCGCGTGGACGACTAAGGCCTAATCACACCCTATACGGTTAGGCTCGTGCCCCTCGGTGGGGACGTTTAATGAGCTGATGATGATGATGATGATTAATAAAACGAAAAAATTGCCATTACGCAACGCACAATTTTTTTACGCTAAAGGGTTTGAACGACTGATCGTGTGTGTGCGTTACCCTAGCAGGAAAGTATGTCCTAGAGTGATATGAGTGGTACCAATGTTTTGTGCTCTATTTACTATGTATGTGCGCCAAATATTATATATGTGCATCCAGCCGTTTTGGAATAAATCGAAAAAAACGGTTCCTGCTAGGGTAACGTTTTTCTAGCAGGAAAATTTTTAAAAAACATCGGAGAGAAAAAATAATTAGTCCGTTAGAAAGCTTATGTGTGTGCATGAATGTGCGCCAAAAATTATATATGTGCGCCTTCAGGTTTTTGAAATATTCAACTTTTTAATCTTCCTGCTAGGGTAACGTTTTACAAAATCGCATATCTCGAAAACTATTGCATGTGCGTTTATGAAAAAAATTGCATAAATAGCTCTTACATGTGCCAATATGTGCCGGAATTTTGAACAAGAAAAATATCTTAGATTTTAAGTTATAGCGATTTTTAAGAAATGAGAAAAAAAAAATAGCCTCTTTATAAAAAGGCCGATAAGCTCATAAAAAATTGCATTTGATCCGTCTTGAGACGCAGATTATGTGCAGCAAGTTTCAATAGTGCACATTCATTAGTTGTTGAGTAATATGAGAAAAACTAAACAAAAAACCTATCATGTTTTTGACGTTCACATACAAGAAACTGGTTCAATCTAAGATGAGCGATTGTAAACCATGATTATGTGCATATTGTCAAGTAATAATGTGAAAATTTTCACCTTAAAATATTCCGTATTTAAAAAGATATAAACAAAAATCAAAAAAAAATAAAATACGATCGATTATCCGACCAAATTAGAATGACTACTAAAAAGCGACGGTTCGATATGTATCGATGGCCTTCGGTAATGAACGCTTAATACCTTGGTAGCTGTCGTACAGTCGCGTTAGAAAGTTTTTTGGTAAATTTGGGTTCATGTAAATATTACTAATATAATTTATGTTTCCATTTCGGACAAAATAAACTTTGTATCATTATTATTTTTAATTGCTGTATAAAAAGTAATTGATAATAATAAATTATTAAATCATGTACAAAAATAATTTTGGTTTGTGGAGACCCGATTAAGTGAAAAAAAATTAACCTAAAATCACATTAATACACTTAGTATTTAATACACTTAGTATTAAATAACAAAATATATAGTAGTAATTATATACATTGTAATATTTCTCGCTCGCGGCCTCGGACCGGTAGGGGCCTCGCAGCCAAAGGGGCTTTGCTTAAAGTCACTTGCGATGAATGATTTGAAAAGCCTGAACACCGACAACAAAGCCACAATTAAGGATTTAGTAAGAATAATTCTGCCCATAAATTATATAAGGACGGCACTTTACCACTAATTATTGTTTTAACAAAAAAAAATGGTTCGATTAAAAGCTACGCTGATGGTTTGTTTATTCGCTTTCATAAGTTAAAAGGATTTAGTTTCTGTTGCAAACTATTCTCACAAATAACGAATACATTTATCACCAGTACTATCATCTCCTACTCTCTCTCTCGCTTGTAGGAAGGGACCATGAGTAAATATACAATATGGTCACCAGTGAACATCAACCTGCTTCCCAGTGTTATGAGTCATGACTGGGCATTTAATCCACATATTGAGTGCCAATACTAGAAGCTGCGTTTCATCTAAGTATATTTTTAAAATATTTTCTCTCGTTGTACCTTAGTAACAGATAGAACGTGAGTACTACAAACACCCAGACCTGACAACAATATCATCAATTTAATTATGTACTACTGCCAGAATTGAACCCATGACCCTTGCATCTCAACCGGTAGGTACGCATATCCACAGTGCTTGCAATAAGTCAAAAGGATTATAAAATGACACGAAATATGAAATGCTTACCATCATCGCAGTTCTATCATCGTAATAAATACGTCACGTCACATATTGCACCACTTTCAAAAAACTTCATAACACAAAATATAACCGACCGTGTCGTTCACAATCAAAACTGTATGAATATAACTACAAGTTAACACTTCCACAGTGTTGCCACCTTAGTTTTAGAAATGGGGCGTTTTGAGAAGTTAAAAAGGGCTAGATTGAGCATCAATAGATTTTCCGTTAAATAATCATGTCATGAAGCCGTTTTTTTAGAGCGTCTAAAAAACGTCTTCATGGCCGATGATATAGTAAAAAAGTTGTTAGCATGTCGAAAACTTCATACATTGGTTAATATTTTCAAGACAGCGAAAAAGAGCTAAATCGTTAAAAAAGGAGTTCACCCGTACTAAAAAGTGCTAGATCTAGCCACAAAAGGGCTGTACTTCCAATTGTAGTAAAAGTTCGCATTATTCAAGATGGAGTACTGTTTATATATTAGTCTCTAATTAATACCTTAGGTAATTACCTGTCCTTTTTTCTACAAGCAATACGTAAGACGTCATAGCTGGCGTGTGCGACCAGAGATAAAGAGTCCATTGACAGTTATTTTAACTTTGACATTTGTGTCATCACACTTTTTAGAGTTTCTATTATTTATGGTGTCACGCTTATCTATTCAAATCCTACGAGTTTTATAGTATTGTACGTCAACTCTAAAAAAAGGATAAAAAGAAGTACTAAATAATTGTGCTAGCCGTGTGAAGTTTCTGTGAGAAGAAAAATACGAACTTAATAAATAAATATAACCTGACACTCACTCAGCGCTATCTAGCCCCAATTGGTTTATATTATATAATACATACTTTATAATTTCCTTTTGTACTACCCAATGCATTTTTATGAAATTTTATAAAATATGGAAACATTGTTTTCGAAAATGAATGGGAATCACTTTATCACTTTACTGTACTTGAGCACAAGATGTGTCAATAGGTTGATGTGTAAATTTAAGAAGGCCATCGATACATATCGAATCGTCGCTTTTTAGTAGTCATTCTAATTTGGTCGGATAATCGATCGTATTTTATTTTTTTTGATTTTTGTTTATATCTTTTTAAATACGGAATATTTTAAGGTGAAAATTTTCACATTATTACTTGACAATATGCACATAATCATGGTTTACAATCGCTCATCTTAGATTGAACCAGTTTCTTGTATGTGAACGTCAAAAACATGATAGGTTTTTTGTTTAGTTTTTCTCATATTACTCAACAACTAATGAATGTGCACTATTGAAACTTGCTGCACATAATCTGCGTCTCAAGACGGATCAAATGCAATTTTTTATGAGCTTATCGGCCTTTTTATAAAGAGGCTATATTTTTTTTCTCATTTCTTAAAAAATCGCTATAACTTAAAATCTAAGATATTTTTCTTGTTCAAAATTCCGGCACATATTGGCACATGTAAGAGCTATTTATGCAATTTTTTTCATAAACGCACATGCAATAGTTTTCGAGATATGCGATTTTGTAAAACGTTACCCTAGCAGGAAGATTAAAAAGTTGAATATTTCAAAAACCTGAAGGCGCACATATATAATTTTTGGCGCACATTCATGCACACACATAAGCTTTCTAACGGACTAATTATTTTTTCTCTCCGATGTTTTTTTAAAAATTTTCCTGCTAGAAAAACGTTACCCTAGCAGGAACCGTTTTTTTCGATTTATTCCAAAACGGCTGGATGCACATATATAATATTTGGCGCACATACATAGTAAATAGAGCACAAAACATTGGTACCACTCATATCACTCTAGGACATACTTTCCTGCTAGGGTAACGCACACTGATCGTGTTGTGTTAATAATTAGCTCTATTATCAACACGACTAACAATTTTAGATGTACACTGACTTTGGAAAGCGTCGGTGGCTACTTGGTGTGGACTGTGGCCTTACAGGATCTAAGACTGCAGTGAGAATGCAGAACTCGCTGCCGGAGTTTGTGTTTCCCGAAAAGTAAAAGTAAGTGGCTTTGCCCTTAGCATTGCAATTGTTCTCTTCATTCGTCCGTTCCATTAGATGCTCGTCTGCCTACTTTAACAATAAAAAAAAGAAACGAAAAACTATATTTGTTAAAAATAAAATTGAAGTAAGCTAAAGTGGCAGTGGGCTGGGTACATTTTCCGCAAAACCAATAACGTTGGGGTAAGCGTGTTCTGGAGTTGAGATCTCCTTGGTAAGCGTAATGTGGGTGGGCTAGATGGAGTGATGACATCCATAAAACGGCTGGTAGCAGTTGGCAACAAAAAACAAGGGACATATCAGTGTTGTGCTATCCTGCCCCCGTTATATAATCACAGTACAGTCAAACTAATTTGAACACAGGACATTTACTTTTTATAAAAATAACTCAGTTGATGTTCATAACATTTACTCTATTATGCTTTACATAACTTCATCAAATAAAGTGATAAAAATAAATAGAAAAATGTTCCATGTAGGTAGATCTCGATTAAGGGATTCCGATTCTGTAAGGAAAGTCATCAAACCAGTATTTCAGAGCTATAATCGACTGATGTTAATAATGTAGAATATGTATGTAATACATACTTTACGATAGTTAAGTTCCGAATTTTCAGATAAAAGCAGGCTTTAACAAAGCTTAACCTTGTCGGCATACATTGTACCAACTCTAGCATACATACACATCTACATATATTCAACACATTTACATTTCACACATAAAACGATCCTTCATCTCTCAGAGTTTGACTTCATAACGTTTGATTCTGACCCCGTCAAGTGTTTACAAATGTGTGTGCGGTGAAGCGAAACGAGCAGCCAGGATACAGGTTGGTTACCCGTGTAGGCTGCATTTTCCGGTCGTTAGTGAACTCATTCGACCGTTTGTTACGCTGAAATGCCTATGAAAATTAACAGTTTGTGCAATAACAGAGAACAAACATATTATTATTCAGGATCACGATAAATTTACGCATTGCTGACTCGTTTTAAAGCATCGCGGAATTGTTGTAAAGACTACGTAACCTGCCGAATACCAGATCCCCTAAGTAGCTATTAGGTAACTATGTTAGAAACCTACTAAACAAGGTTTTATAATACTACTTTAACTTCTGTTTATTAGTAATACTGCTCGTAACCAGGGCCGGATTAGCCATATAGCAAGAAAGGAAAATGTTACGGGCCCCACGGATTGAGGGGCACCGCGCTACAAGTTTATATTTTTTAATGTTCGCTTTTTTTTTATTAGATTTGGCAATCTTTTTGTAAAAATGTTATTAAGTATTTCGATTTTTTTATACTGTCATGTAAATGTGTTTATGATGTTGTTAGATGTAATGTTTTTATTATGCCGAATAAAATATTTCTTTCTTTCTTTCTTTCTTTCTACAAGTAGAATACTTGTTTGACCGCAACAAAATAAATAAAAATTTAAATGAGCGTAAATCTTGTACGTCTTAAGCGTGAATATCTTAAAACTCTGTTGCTTCACGGCTAGATCCTAAAAATAAGGAGAACTTTTAATGTAAATAATTAAATATGTATAGAATACATAAAAACGTAGACAAATGTTTGATTGTATCCACAAGCACTCAAGGGCTAGAAACTAAACAATACTTCGACTCAAGATTTGCTACAACTAAACATTTTTAAAAGTCGACTGAGATACGAATACACTAGGTACCTATTTGTACCTCAGTCGAACTTTAAAAACCAGTGGTACATATATTTAGGTAGTTATTTCGCATTCGTGTATGTAAATGAAGTTGCATGTTACCATAGAGATAAGCGTTGCCCCGCGCTTTCACGGGGCCCTTCAAACAAAACGGGTCGTTTGTCAGTTGTTTTTATTCTGCGTAGAGTACTAAAGCCCAATCAAGAGCCAGGGAATATTTATTAAAAGCCATAGAGAGGCGAAAAAAGTGGGTTAGGCGCACAAGAGGGCTTGGCCCCACAAATTATTTACATAACAAATGCAAATTAGGACGCTTCAAATTTACGCGTGCGAAATACGTAGCCAATATGGCGGGGCGGTATCTTCTCCTTAACATCTAAAAGGCAAAGGAGTTGTTCCATATTTTTGCATACTTACAATGCGACAGTAATACCTCGGTTCATATAAGAAAGGGGAATTTGTATGATAATTTTCATTTTGCATTCAGTCGGTTATTCTTCTTCTGGCTTGTTGTGGATAGCGCTCGGGGGAAATTCGGCGCGTTGTCGCCGCGATATTGGCGCCAAAGACTCTGCTGGCGTTACACGTGGCTGGAAGTGGCAGATACTTTGATCGGAATCGACTTGGGCTGCCGCCGTCTAAGGTTGTGGTAACCTGTATTCTATTTGTGTACAATATACGTCAGGACATTGACCTGATGGGAAGTGATCCGCTTGACTATGATGAAACAGCATTGAAGGAGATCAACAACTGATAGGTAGTTATCATTTTCTCAAGATAACAGATGTTAGGTTTCTTATACCTGGTAATTTCACTAGCTACAGTGCCCTCACCCCGAAACACAAGTGCTTAACATTACCTTTCTAGACGACTCAGTACCTAGTATCACCGGTTTTCAGGCTAAAGTGCTCTACAACGTTATAGCTCATTATAATTTATATTATTTTACCGGAGTTCACTATTGGCTATCTTCCTAATTTACGCAGACAACCTGGTATTGACCATGTGGCGTAATCGGTTGAGATGTCGACTCTTACACCAAGGGTTCCGGGTTTAATCTCTTAGCAGTACAAACATTTGTGTGCATGAACATGTTTGTTTGTATTGGTCTGTCATCATCAGTGTATTGATGATGACTAGTCAAAAGTTATACACTGAATTGGAAATAAGGGTAAGTAGTTAATTGTACTTTTCACTTGTAGGCTTATCAAGATGTGCTAACGCTGTGTACACAGGCCTGGGCTACGTAATTGTCACGGTGCGAAGTGTACACATCCTGCCCGCTCGAGGAACACTCATAAAGCATTATTTGATCGCACCCAATAACCACCGTGGGGAACTCTCGCTCACGGCGAGATCATATATTCGTTTTTGCCGAATTGTGAGTTATGTTACTGATAAACCGTAGTTATGGGGAGAGACCTTTATGTAAGTGTATTGGGAGTTTCTTTTTGTTTACTTAGTGTTTTAGTTAGTGTAGCTTAGGCTGCCCTCAGGTTCTAATGGACGGAAGATACCTGGTGAGGGCTAGATGAGGAAACCAGAGGGATATCTGGTTGAAAATGGGGGAGTCCTATGTACAGCCGTGGACTGCGATTTTTTCTCATGAGAGCTAAGACTGATTGGTGATTGTTTTGGAATGGCTTATCACCAATTCCAAAGCTAAAGAACAATACTCCACTATTTGGCATTTAATATACCTATCCATAGAAATAAATCTATCACAATTATTGAATATAATATTAATCCTAAAACAAATAATAATACATTTATTTATATTTAGAAACTTGACAATTTATATTAAACAGTTTAGTCTTATTAGGCGATCATATCACGAGGCTCCAACAAAACTCACAGGCTTTACAATCCCCAAACAGATTCTCAGCCAAAAGCCGTTAATCGTAGTGTTTAATTTCAAAGATGGCATATTTTTGCCCGGCAGTTCTCAAGTAATAAAACTTGGAAGTAATTTCTCAGGTGCCGGCCGAGGCGGACTCGCTCTCCGGTGCTCAAAGCGCGAACTTTCCAGAACATTATTACTCCAAGTTAGGGCTGCAGCAGATATCTGGGACAAATCACAGTTCTTGTTTTACCAGAGGTATGAGATCTTTTACATTGGCATCTCAAAAGGTGTGTTATTAACTATCACTAAGATGACCGGTGAAATTATTTGTGACATTGTAGTCACAACTTTTCATGTGACTTGAACGACTCATGTGGTATCAATGATTCAGAAGACGAGTTCCAACCCTGGACAAACAGTTGCGTACCTGTCAATTTGGCTGTAACACCAAGAGTTCCGGGTTCCAACTCTTGGCAGTACAAAAATTTGTGTGAAAGAACATGTCTGTTTTTCTTGGGTCTGATTGTTTCTATGTTTGGGCATTAATTTATTACAGATATAGAAATGAGTATTTTGTCACTTGTTAAGTACTCATAGGACGAGCTGTTTGCTTAAATTAAAGTACGGTGGTGTATCGATGGATTATTAATTTATTGGGTTTCAGTGGAGCCCTGAGTTAAAGTTGGCTGTCGTCAATCTACGTTTGTTGACAATGCGTTTTGTATTAAGCCCGCGGCGTCGCGGTGCATGTTAGTCTGATGAAAAACTTCCAGGTGTTGTATTGTTGGCCGACTCATCTGGAAGTGAGGATATATTGGTCGAAACGAATGTTTCAAGTTTATTTTAGTAGTAAAAGCCACATGTTATCATTAGGGACACTACATAAGTACGAAAAACAGTTACGGAACAAAATTATGACAATACGGAAGGTATAAGTATGATTATCTGATCATTTCAACTTATCGTAGCCCACTGACACAGGCATTTTCCAGTGACCTTTTGCAAGTCGTCGGTCCATCGGGCCGGAGGGCGTCTACGCTACGCTTGCTAAGACGCGGTCTCAACTCCAGAACTCGTCTGCTCCAACGGCCATCGGTTCAGCGACAAAAATGAGAGTCCCACTGTCACTTTAATTAAACAATTAAAAGTAAAAATAAATAGAGTAAAGAAATAGAAATAAAAGCAATAATTAGAATTATTGTAATTTTAGATGCATTTGGCCAACGCCCGTGCTCTGAAACGTCCATCTCTAAGGAGACAAAGAAGTGAAAAATAAATAATAATAAACGTTTATTTCTGATTTTTATTACATCCACATGGGTTAGTAGAGTGACATAAAATTATTGTTAATACATTTTAATAAAATTTTACATAAATTTGTAAAATTTGTGATGGGATAAGTGCCCGTTGTGAGTACACTTCTCTCAAAGCACTGCCACATTGGCAACGTGAGTCGGTCTGCCAATGTCTTTAGGATGCTATTGGGGCTAACTCTTAATCTGCTTATCAGTGATGAATTAACGTGTATTCTATGGAAACAGATCCAATACCGGCTATAGTGCGCTTTTCGAATACGCTTGCGCGCTGCATCTCTAGAGGATCGCGCGTTCCGCCCGCCGCCATTTTTAATTTATCCCACTGGCCGGAAAAAGTTTTTCATTACTGATGCACATAGGAAAACATTTTCAGTGGTTGTTTTTTATTGTGATGCATAGTTCACATTGCGCTTAAATGGTAATGGTAACGTGCAGTGCATGCTCTTAAAAACAATGTATTGTTTACTTATACGTTTTTCTTTATTATTGAAATTATGGACCACGAATTTTCTTAAGCGGTCGTATGTAGCTCGGGTGGAAAATCACAAAACGCAATACATGAATCTGTTGTTTAATGCTACGTTCGAGCGGATGATAAGTTATCATAATTTATCTAAAAGGCATTGTTTTTTGACAAAAACTTGACTATACATCATCATCATCAACTCATTATAACGTCCCCACTAAGGGGCACGAGTCCACCCGTATAGAGTGTATAGGCCTGAGTCGTCAACGCGGGCCCAGTGCGGTTTTGCCAACTTCACGCACAACCTTTGAATCTCTTCGCAGGCGTGCGCAGATTGCCTCAAAATATTTTCCTTCATCGTAAGAGCGTCAGACCTATACATATAATATAAATATATAACAATTTAACATGGTATATTAAAAGCAAAGAGCATTTAATACCTACGTTTTAAAAAATCGTATATTGTAGGTATTATTCTTGCAAGATTGTGGACCACCTATCCATGTATGTATGTAAAGGAAGTTCATTTAAAAACTTCAGCAATTTATTCTTTTGTTGTTGTTACGAGTTTTGTATATTTTTATTCTAACTCCTCAATCGTATTCCGAGCAAAAAGACTGGGAACATACATTTGTACGTTCCTTCGCAACTCCCGGCGCTCCGCACAATACAACTCTTTAATTAATAGGAACCACACAGATATACAGACAATAAAACGGCGGATCAATTTATCTGTATCTGTTTATTTATTTATTGTTATTTCATTTAACAATAATTATAGTTCTATAAGAACATTATGGTTCCTACATATTTTCACAAAAAAAAAACATTTATGATAATAATTATATGTCACAAAAACTATACGTCAAATTTTTTTTTTATATAAAATTGTGTGTAATTATTTGAATTACAATTAAATAATCATATAATTTATCAAATAATTTATTTCGAATAACTAAAATCTATATAACATTGAAACAAAATAAATAAGATAAAATTAATAAAAATAAAATCACTTAACTACATTAAAATAAACATGTGACCAACATTAAAGCCATGAACTTGCTTTCGGTCTGGGTGTTTACTGTGTATAATGTGTAAAAAAATATATATATAAGTATGTTTACCCGATGTTAAGCATCTTACGTGATAAATGCTTAGTTTGGGACTAGATTGCACTGTGTAAATGTGAGTGAATATTTATTATTACAATTAAATTATAAAATATATGCAATATATCATAAAAACAATAACCTATGACGCTGTTTCGAACAATCTTAATTAATAGTTCTTGATATTGCGCTTTTTACAGATATCTACTGACATCTTATTTACCTATATTAACAGAAGTCAGTCCGTATCAGCGTGCGGCATCCGCCATCTAGAATTCCACGCTTTACGCGGCTTAATGAAATTTCCCCTGTAAATGTTAAATATTTGTTCGCTCGAAGGATTTTAAAACGCGTAGGTACGAGTAATAACGATATTCGTGTTCCTGTTTATAATATTTAGAATGGGTCGGCCACGGTATGATGTTTAATTAAATGTCTGATATAGGCAAAGACTTCTGTATAAACAGTATATTTAGAAGTCTTTGGATATAGGCTGTTTGGACTAGCCTACCCTTAAAGGGTGTATAGGCGTTCTTCGGGCCCGGTGCGGATTGGCCGACTTCACGTACAACCTTTGAATTTCTTCGTAGGCGTGCGCAGGTTTCCTCACGATGTTTTCCTTCACCGTAAGAAAGTTGGATAAACGTACGTTGGATAATTTCGAAATTCGAAAAGACATTGGTACGCTTCGGGATTTGAACCTGCACCCTCCAGATTGAATGGCATTAGTCCACATCATTGAACCACCGACAATTTCTGAGAAATGTGTCCATATATTGTAGACTCGGTACTGAATCGTCTACGTAGGTACTACCGCAGTGCCAGATACGAGTATCGTCCCGTGATAAAGAATTGTTTTGCACTTCTGTCTTTTGGGATGAGGGCACTGTAGCTTGTAAGATTACCGGGCGACCTAACATCTGTCGCCTCGGGTGACGGGCGCAGAGCAGTGTTGACTGAAAAATTATGACTACCTACTGTTATTAATTTACTTTAACACTGCTTCTGTCATTGTCATGTGTATCACTTACCATCAGGTGGGCGCACCGGCCGTCCTGTTCACTTATGAAAAAGAAAATAATAGCCATTTTTTTTAAGCAAAGGCTGTACTGTAGGTACTCACAAATTTCCTTTGTCATTGGCATCCTACCTAATTACGCGGTACCGTCAACAAAACAAGCCAATTCCCCCTTATTTACTTGTAAAGTAAACCGTAACAATTCGATTAGCTAATTAGACAATGTAAAAGTTGTTCTCATAATGACGTTGGACATAAATCGGATAAGAAACTTGTCCGCGACAAACTTGTCAATCTTGTCAACGAGAAAAGCTAATTGACGACCGCGACGCTCGCGGAATTGTTAACACGATGCGGAAATAACAAATCGTTGTTTTTTAAACATATTTCTTTAAGAATATTAGCATGTATCATTAATTGTGGGATAACTCTATTTTTTTATGTACAACGTGACAGGACGGTAGGACGCTCAACTGATGGTAAGCGATACGTCTGACCTTGTCAGGGTGGCGTTAATGGAGACCAAGAACTGATAATTTCTTATTCTCTATCAATGCCGAACTGCACTCGCCACCCAAATAACAGATTTTTGGTCCCTTATACAAGGTAATTTAATAGCTCAGAGTCAAACCCCCGAAACTCAGAAGTGTTAAACACTCCTATTTACGGGACGATATCATAGCACTACGGTGGTACCTACCTAGATGACTTAGTATGGAGTCTACCACCTAGTAAACTAACAATGTGATCACATACAATGTTCACCTTATGGCTAAGTGCGGAAAACTAACGCACTACAAAAAAAACCATGCTTTTACGATTCACTATTCAAGAAATGTCTTGTACAGAATTAATAAATATTTTTTTGAGTTTGCGTTTGTTAACAGATTGCTGTTCAAAGCACTAAATTTCCAAAAAAAAAAAAAATTTTTCGTATATAAATTCACTTTGCATTTCTTATGGTAAGATAATGGTTTTACTTATTTGTTCGATTGACAAGTTCATCCTATCGAATAGGAAACAAGTCCATTGATAGAATAGAAACAAGTCCATTGTAAGACCATTGGTGAAGTGGTTAAGACGTCGGCTGCGACATCAAGGGTTCCGGATCGATCCCGGGCAGTACAAACATTTTGTGCATGAAACATGTCTGTTTGTAATGTCTGGGGGTTTCTATGTAATATGTATGTATTTAAAAAAAGGAGTATAAGTATGTTTATCCTTTGTTTAATACCCATAATAAAGGCTTCACACGCTTAACTTGGGCTAGATGGCGCTGTGTGAATNTCAGTTCTAATGGACGGAAGATACCTGGTGAGGGCTAGATGAGGAAACCAGAGGGATATCTGGTTGAAAATGGGGGAGTCCTATGTACAGCCGTGGACTGCGATTTTTTCTCATGAGAGCTAAGACTGATTGGTGATTGTTTTGGAATGGCTTATCACCAATTCCAAAGCTAAAAAACAATACTCCACTATTTGGCATTTAATATACCTATCTATAGAAATAAATCTATCACAATTATTGAATATAATATTAATGATAAATTTGTTCCTAAAAATAAATAATAATAATACATTTATTTATATTTAAAAACTTACCATTTTATATTAAAAAGTTTAGTCTTATTAGGCGATCATATCACGAGGCTCCAACAAAACTCACAGGCTTTACAAACCCCAAACAGATTCTCAGCCAAAAGCCGTTAATCGTAGTGTTTAATTTCAAAGATGGCATATTTTTGCCCGGCAGTTCTCAAGTAATAAAACTTGGAAGTAATTTCTCAGGTGCCGGCCGAGGCGGACTCGCTCTCCGGTGCTCAAAGCGCGAACTTTCCAGAACATTATTACTCCAAGTTAGGGCTGCAGCAGATATCTGGGACAAATCACAGTTCTTGTTTTACCAGAGGTATGAGATCTTTTACATTGGCATCTCAAAAGGTGTGTTATTAACTATCACTAAGATGACCGGTGAAATTATTTGTGACATTGTAGTCACAACTTTTCATGTGACTTGAACGACTCATGTGGTATCAATGATTCAGAAGACGAGTTCCAACCCTGGACAAACAGTTGCGTACCTGTCAATTTGGCTGTAACACCAAGAGTTCCGGGTTCCAACTCTTGGCAGTACAAAAATTTGTGTGAAAGAACATGTCTGTTTGTCTTGGGTCTGATTGTTTCTATGTTTGGGCATTAATTTATTTACAGATATAGAAATGAGTATTTTTGTCACTTGTTAAGTACTCATAGGACGAGCTGTTTGCTTAAATTAAAGTACGGTGGTGTATCGATGGATTTATTAATTTATTGGGTTTCAGTGGAGCCCTGAGTTAAAGTTGGCTGTCGTCAATCCACGTTTGTTGACAATGCGTTTTGTATTAAGCCCGCGGCGTCGCGGTGCATGTTAGTCTGATGAAAAAACTTCCAGGGTTGTTGTATTGTTGGCCGACTCATCTGGAAGTGAAGGATATATTGGTCGAAACGAATGTTTCAAGTTTTATTTTAGTAGTAAAAGCCACATGTTATCATTAGGGACACTACATAAGTACGAAAAACAGTTACGGAACAAAATTATGACAATACGGAAGGTATAAGTATGATTATCTGAATCATTTCAACTTATCGTAGCCCACTGACACAGGCATTTTCCAGTGACCTTTTGCAAGTCGTCGGTCCATCGGGCCGGAGGGCGTCCTACGCTACGCTTGCTAAGACGCGGTCTCAACTCCAGAACTCGTCTGCTCCAACGGCCATCGGTTCAGCGACAAAAATGAGAGTCCCACTGTCACTTTAATTAAACAATTAAAAGTAAAAATAAATAGAGTAAAGAAATAGAAATAAAAAGCAATAATTAGAATTATTGTAATTTTAGATGCATTTGGCCAACGCCCGTGCTTCTGAAACGTCCATCTCTAAGGAGACAAAGAAGTGAAAAATAAATAATAATAAACGTTTATTTCTGACTTCTTATTACATCCACATGGGTTAGTAGAGTGACATAAAATTATTGTTAATACATTTTAATAAAATTTTACATAAATTTGTAAAATTTGTGATGGGATAAGTGCCCGTTGTGAGTACACTTCTCTCAAAGCACTGCCACATTGGCGACGTGAGTCGGTCTGCCAATGTCTTTAGGATGCTATTGGGGCTGACTCTTAATCTGCTTATCAGTGATGAATTAACGTGTATTCTATGGAAACACAGATCCAATACCGGGCTATAGTGCGCTTTTCGAATACGCTTGCGCGCTGCATCTCTAGAGGATCGCGCGTTCCGCCCGCCGCCATTTTTAATTTATCCCACTGGCCGGAAAAAGTTTTTCATTACTGATGCACATAGGAAAACATTTTCAGTGGTTGTTTTTTATTGTGATGCATAGTTCACATTGCGCTTAAATGGTAATGGTAACGTGCAGTGCATGCTCTTAAAAACAATGTATTGTTTACTTATAACGTTTTTCTTTATTATTGAAATTATGGACCACGAATTTTCTTAAGCGGTCGTATGTAGCTCGGGTGGAAAATCACAAAACGCAAAACATGAATCTGTTGTTTAATGCTACGTTCGAGCGGATGATAAGTTATCATAATTTATCTAAAAGGCATTGTTTTTTGACAAAAACTTGACTATACATCATCATCATCAACTCATTATAACGTCCCCACTAAGGGGCACGAGTCCACCCGTATAGAGTGTATAGGCCTGAGTCGTCAACGCGGACCCAGTGCGGTTTTGCCAACTTCACGCACAACCTTTGAATCTCTTCGCAGGCGTGCGCAGATTGCCTCAAAATATTTTCCTTCATCGTAAGAGCGTCAGACCTATACATATAATATAGATATATAACAATTTAACATGGTATATTAAAAGCAAAGAGCATTTAATACCTACGTTTTAAAAAATCGTATATTGTAGGTATTATTCTTGCAAGATTGTGGACCACCTATCCATGTATGTATGTAAAGGAAGTTCATTTAAAAACTTCAGCAATTTATTCTTTTGTTGTTGTTACGAGTTTTGTATATTTTTATTCTAACTCCTCAATCGTATTCCGAGCAAAAAGACTGGGAACATACATTTGTACGTTCCTTCGCAACTCCCGGCGCTCCGCACAATACAACTCTTTAATTAATAGGAACCACACAGATATACAGACAATAAAACGGCGGATCAATTTATCTGTATCTGTTTATTTATTTATTGTTATTTCATTTAACAATAATTATAGTTCTATAAGAACATTATGGTTCCTACATATTTTCACAAAAAAAAAAACATTTATGATAATAATTATATGTCACAAAAACTATACGTCAAATTTTTATTTTTATATAAAATTGTGTGTAATTATTTGAATTACAATTAAATAATCATATAATTTATCAAATAATTTATTTCGAATAACTAAAATCTATATAACATTGAAATAAAATAAATAAGATAAAATTAATAAAAATAAAATCACTTAACTACATTAAAATAAACATGTGACCAACATTAAAGCCATGAACTTGCTTTCGGTCTGGGTGTTTACTGTGTATAATGTGTAAAAATATATATATATAAGTATGTTTACCCGATGTTAAGCATCTTACGTGATAAATGCTTAGTTTGGGACTAGATTGCACTGTGTAAATGTGAGTGAATATTTATTATTACAATTAAATTATAAAATATATGCAATATATCATAAAAAAATAACCTATGACGCTGTTTCGAACAATCTTAATTAATAGTTCTTGATATTGCGCTTTTTACAGATATCTACTGACATCTTATTTACCTATATTAACAGAAGTCAGTCCGTATCAGCGTGCGGCATCCGCCATCTAGAATTCCACGCTTTACGCGGCTTAATGAAATTTCCCCTGTAAATGTTAAATATTTGTTCGCTCGAAGGATTTTAAAACGCGTAGGTACGAGTAATAACGATATTCGTGTTCCTGTTTATAATATTTAGAATGGGTCGGCCACGGTATGATGTTTAATTAAATGTCTGATATAGGCAAAGACTTCTGTATAAACAGTATATTTAGAAGTCTTTGGATATAGGCTGTTTGGACTAGCCTACCCTTAAAGGGTGTATAGGCGTTATTCGGGCCCGGTGCGGATTGGCCGACTTCACGTACAACCTTTGAATTTCTTCGTAGGCGTGCGCAGGTTTCCTCACGATGTTTTCCTTCACCGTAAGAAAGTTGGATAAACGTACGTTGGATAATTTCGAAATTCGAAAAGACATTGGTACGCTTCGGGATTTGAACCTGCACCCTCCAGATTGAATGGCATTAGTCCACATCATTGAACCACCGACAATTTCTGAGAAATGTGTCCATATATTGTAGACTCGGTACTGAATCGTCTACGTAGGTACTACCGCAGTGCCAGATACGAGTATCGTCCCGTGATAAAGAATTGTTTTGCACTTCTGTCTTTTGGGATGAGGGCACTGTAGCTTGTAAGATTACCGGGCGACCTAACATCTGTCGCCTCGGGTGACGGGCGCAGAGCAGTGTTGACTGAAAAATTATGACTACCTACTGTTATTAATTTACTTTAACACTGCTTCTGTCATTGTCATGTGTATCACTTACCATCAGGTGGGCGCACCGGCCGTCCTGTTCACTTATGAAAAAGAAAATAATAGCCATTTTTTTAAGCAAAGGCTGTACTGTAGGTACTCACAAATTTCCTTTGTCATTGGCATCCTACCTAATTACGCGGTACCGTCAACAAAACAAGCCAATCCCCCCTTATTTACTTGTAAAGTAAACCGTAACAATTCGATTAGCTAATTAGACAATGTAAAAGTTGTTCTCATAATGACGTTGGACATAAATCGGATAAGAAACTTGTCCGCGACAAACTTGTCAATCTTGTCAACGAGAAAAGCTAATTGACGACCGCGACGCTCGCGGAATTGTTAACACGATGCGGAAATAACAAATCCTTGTTTTTTAAACATATTTCTTTTAAGAATATTAGCATGTATCATTAATTGTGGGATAACTTTTTTTTTATGTAGCAACGTGTACAGGACGGTTAGGACGCTCAACTGATGGTAAGCGATACGTCTGACCTTGTCAGGGTGGCGTTCACAGACATCCGAATATACAATTAGACTGGACAAGCCGCCAAGTTTATAGGCAGTCCCAGTGTCGCAATCTCTTTTCGGTTCTTACCTGTGAAAAGTTATTATATTTCTTGGTAAATTTACTGATTCCTTGCGATGATGGCATGTTACAATTGCACAGGATGGTATTTTGGAAAAAAAAACGGTAATTTCTTCTAATATTCGTGCGTCTTGACTCGTCTCACAGAGCGTAAACTGGTAGCCAGTGTATGCTCGTTGAGCTTACATTTGTCGCACTTAAAAACGCGGCTTGCCCTATCTCCTGTATTAGGAAATCTGTGGCGGCGTTAATGGAGACCAAGAACTGATAAGTTCTTATTCTCTATCAATGCCGAACTGCACTCGCCACCCGAGATAACAGATTTTTGGTCCCTTATACAAAGTAATTTTAATAGCTGCAGAGTCAACCTCCCGAAACTCAGAAGTGTTAAACACTCCTATTTACGGGACGATATCTAGCACTACGGTGGTACCTACCTAGATGACTTAGTATGGAGTCTACCACCTAGTAAACTAACAATGTGATCACATACAATGGTTCACCTTATGGACTAAGTGCGGAAACTAACGCTACTAAAATAAAACTATGCTTTTACGATTCACTATTCAAAAGTGTCTTGTACAGAATTGAATAAATATTTTTTTGAGTTTGCGTTTGTTAACAGATTTGCTGTTCTAAAGCACTAAATTTCCCAAAAAAAAAAAAATTGTTGCGTATATATAATTTCATTTTGCATTCCTTATGGTAAGATAATGGTTTTACTTATCTGTTCGATTGACAAGTTCATCCTATCGAATAGGAAACAAGTCCATTGATAGATAGAACTCATTGTAAGACCCATTTGGTGAAGTGGTTGAGACGTCGGCTGCGACATCAAGGGTTCCGGGTTCGATCCCCGGGCAGTACAAACATTTGTGTGCATGAACATGTCTGTTTGTAATGGTCTGGGGGTTTTCTATGTATAATATGTATGTATTTAAAAAAAGGTATAAGTATGTTTATCCTTTGTTTAATACCCATAATAAAGGCTTCACGCTTAACTTGGGGCTAGATGGCGCTGTGTGAATGTCAGTGGATATTTATTTATCTTATTTAAGCAGCTATTAGAGTGGCCTTAGTCCATCAGTGCAGGATAACCTCTTTGCTATTGTATAAGAATAAAAAATGTTGTTTACATACATTATTCAATATTGATCGCATACGTGTGATGTACCAACTTAAAAGGAACGTCGCAAACCGATGTTTCGCGCACCGACATAAAACCAATTTCCCGTAGGACGCATCAATTGCAGCTGACTTGCACACACCTGATGCAAATTGCAAATGCTTTTACCTTACTAAATCCACATGTAAGAGTTAGACAGCATCTTATACGCTGTGGGAAATGATTTACTCAAAGTAATAGCCGGCTTTCCTTTCTGACGACCCATTTGGTGTTGCGGTTGAGACGTCGGCTGCAACACCCAAGGGTTCCGGGTTCGATCCCCGGGCAGTACAAACATTTGTGTGCATGAACATTTCTGTTTGTAATGGTCTGGGTGTTTTCTATGTTTAATATGTATATAAGTATGTTTCTTCGTTGTTTAGTACCCATAATACAGGTTTCACGCTTAACTTGGGGCTAGATGGCGCTGTGTGAACATCAGTGGACATTTATTTATTTATTATTATTTCTTTACCAAACTCTTAGGCCTGAATTCTGATACGTTGATCTCTACTTGAGTGGAGTTGGAAAGGGATAGCGTTATATACGATACATAGTGGCATCCTTCTTAACTTCGTTTACGTAAAAACAATATAAAAAAGTATGGATTCGTGATATGCTTACAAAACAATCGAAAAAAGTATTCCGAATGCAGTGACAGCACACATACACATATTTCAAATTTCGGACACATTTACCCAAACAAAAGAGTACAAACTTTACTCTCTTCAGCGGTTCGTTTTTGAGGCACGGATGGCGTATCTAACTTTATATATACAATATTATTGCGTAAAATTTCTCGATTTAAGATACGGGCCTTACAGTCCACTGCTTGACATAACTCCCTATATTGGGCCATCCCGGTCCTCCGGTTTTCTGATTCAACCTCCACCGAAGACCTTTTTTTTGCTCACCTAGTGGTAAGTGATACGCTTGACATAACATACACATGACAGATGCAGTGTTGTAGGAAATTATATATCATTACCTTCTCATTCTGTCGTCCCGAACCATCCCGTTCACTTACGTACAGTGTCCTCATCCCGAAACCGAAACACAGAAGTGCAAAATACTTCTATTTCACGGGACGACATCTGGCACTGCGGTGGTACCTATCTAGACGACTCGGTGCCGAATATACCATCTAGTAAACCAACTTTTGGTACGCTTGCCAAAGCGCGGTCTGAATTTCAGAACTCGTTAGTCCAACGGTCATTGGTTCTGCAACAATGTGATCGGCCCACTGCCACTTCAACTGGTTGATTCGGCGAGCCATATCAGTAACTTTGGATCTCTTGAATTATGTAAATTTCTTAATACTATCACAGAGAGTCATCGGCAACAGACAGTAGCGATACAAAACTAGAGGCTACATTTTTTTTAATACAATCAAATCAAAGTAATTTAAATATGAAGTATATAAACCATGCAGTTATGCAGCTAAAAGGTCGCTCAAGAGTTTTGATTTCAACAAATTCGGATTGGGGCAAAACTAATCGAACTGAGAATAAATAATGTTAATTATTGTCACTATTTCCGATTATTTGCGCATTTCTATTTTATCTGGTATTTCAAATATACATGGGCAGATGCAGTCGATGCGGACTTTAACGAGTAGACTAGTAGGCCACGGGTGGCTTTATCTATAATTGGGAAGGTGAACAAAGGCACTGTTCACTTCACAATAACCGTAAGTACAGGGACTACATAACTACCATAAAAACAGACGAGCTCATTTCCCACTCGAATTGAGCGGAAACGCTTTTTTAAATAATAAATATTTCATGGTTAATGCAGCCGTACATTCCGATATCGGTATTTGGTGTGCTGTTAAAAACACGGCTTAAGTTAATTATTCAGACTATCGAGCCGTGAGCCTGAGCCGACGGACGCATTCGCCTGTGGATGTTCTGTAATATGCATTTTCGAAGAGGACGGATTCAGGTGGGTTTTGGGTAACATATAATAAATAAATATCCACTGACATCCACACAGCGCCATCTAGCTCCAAGTTAAGCGTGAAGCCTAACGCCAACGTCAAAACGATCAACATACTTATATACTTTTTATTTATACCATTACAAACAGACATGTTCATGCACACAAATGTTTGTACTCCCCGGGGATCGAACCCGGAACCCTAGGTGTTGCAGCCGACCACTCAGCCGCAACACCAAATAGATCGTCAATTATTGAAATTTATTGAATTGTCATCAATCTATAATGTCTTCTTCTATTTTTCTATCTGTTAAATATTTTAATTTTAATTGCATGCCTACTTAGTCTACTCGCACAGATAATTGTCCAATTTGTATTTTTTTTACTTTTGTATAATTTACACTTGGTTTAATGATTGCCCTTCTAAGGCTTCGCTAAAAAAATATCCTGAAATGCTCCTAGTGTGCTAAGACCAATGCTAAATGAGGTCCTATTTGGCATTTCTTTGTATTCATCTTTTTTCTCTCTTGTATATTGTACGTTTTTGCCAAATAAATATAATTTTTACGCTCTAATACATATGTCGACAAAATGATTTGGATGTGTTCAAACTAATTTAAACAAGGCTAGGTTAATCTGTATCTACTCGAAGTCTCGCAATAGTAAAATGGCGTTCGTTAAGTATTCAATTTCCCTGCGCACAGAAATGTTTCCTACAAAAACCGTAGCGAAGACTGCTTTAAGAAGTTATTAAATCGCTCCTTCAGTAAAATAGTTGTATTAAAGTTGATGCTGATAATGTCGTACCGTATCTTGGGTTTTTAGTTCAGTTCGCGCCGCTGCCTGGGAAGCTACGAAATTGTTATTCCGTAGTCGCTACGGTAAGAAATTCTGTAG
This sequence comes from Leucinodes orbonalis, assembly GCA_019425675.1. Taxonomy (NCBI): domain Eukaryota; kingdom Metazoa; phylum Arthropoda; class Insecta; order Lepidoptera; family Crambidae; genus Leucinodes; species Leucinodes orbonalis. The sequence continues at coordinate 60,391 of PQWD01002693.1, read as the reverse complement.
CTACTACGGAAAATACTTCGTAGCAGTAGTTACACTTTATAATAATTAACTATTTATTATATATGCTTACAGCTAAACATTTTAAATACAATTTTAGATAAGATACATTATAAGCCTTTTACAAGCACATACAACATTACATTAGTCGTCCAATCGGGCCCAGCGCGAAATAGAAACAGTTATTAAAAGATAGTGATATAATGGAGTAAACCTCTTCATCATCATCAGCCAGGGCCCACTACAAGGCACAGGCCTTTCTACATAGCTACGGGGTGATTAATATAAGTAATATAATTGAATAAAAATTATATGCGTTGGTGGCTCAAAGGTGTGGACTGTTGCCTTCCGACCGGGAGGGCGCAGGTTCAAACCCCGCCTCGTACCAATGTATTTTCGAATTTTAGAAATTTTATATATGTTATCCGACGCTCTTACGGTGGAGGAAAAACATCTTGAGGAAACCTACGCACGCCAGCGAAGAGATTTAAAGGTTGTGCGTAAAGTCGCCCAATCCGCACTGGGCTCGCGTGGACGACTAAGGCCTAATCACCCTATACGGGTAGGCTTGTGCCTCTCGGTGGGGACATTTAATAAGCTGATGATGATGAAAAAAATATAATAACAATTTCAAATCGAGCCTTAATTAGTCCGGCCCTGCCTTTATTCAGTTCTGATTCCGGTACGCGCGTCCGTTGGAGTATTTGAACGATGATTTTAGCAGCAAATTTACGCGGCAGCTGTTCATTGTTATTCTATTGCATTACCAATTTCATATTTTTATTGTGCGCTCCACTGATTGAATCTGCAGTTTGTTTGTCGCGAGAATAATATGGCAAATGCGGATGGGGAATAGACGATGCGAATGAATAATGGAACGATGTAGCTCGATGACTGGCTCCATCGTTTTTAGGTATACTTTTTGGATATTTATATAAACATATTTCATGAACTTCAGCAATCGAGAATACAAAGTATATATGAAATGGTGAGTAGAGATAATAAGTAGGTACTCCTATGCCTGATTCGTTTTAACTAAAACTAAATTTGTCTTTTTCAGTCCTATTTCTTATAAAAGAATAAATAATTAATATTGTACGGTTTACATTATATTCCTCCACAGTAAAACCTAAATTAAAAGCGGCCACTACGCGGTGAATCATTGCTATATTTTTCTAAAACGAAAAGTATTTTCTCAAAAATCAAAGTAGCCTATATTATTCCTTATTACATCAGCTACTGCCAAAAAAGTTCCGGCCAAATCTGCCCAGTTGTTTCAGATATTAACCGTAACAAACAGACTGACAGACAAAAATTTTGAAATCTGTTTTTTTGTTGTATGTACCTTATATACATTCACATGCATGAAAAAAAAAAATGGTGATTTCGATATTACAAACGGACACTTTACTTACATATAAGAGACAATATCTTATATATAGGTCTACATTAAATCACCTATATACTACTTTATACGTATGTGTGACGGAGGTTGGCTATACACACCACAGAAATATTCCAATGTTTCGAATTAACCGTGACACGGCAATCTTTAATAAAGTGTATGAAGACAGGTGGAAGTCTCAATGTTTGTTTCCAACTCAGGACACGGGCTGCTTGATATTTCAAGCTGTTTCTCTTTCGAACTGTTCTGAGTATAAAATGTGAGCTCATCTTGGTTCTGTGTTTCGTGCAGTGTTGTTTGTTTGTTTATGATTCTGGATTACTTTACACAATCGTACATCGAGGCAAAATTCTAAATTTGATCCATACCACCTTGATGAATGGATGTCCTGCCATACTTTACGCTTTTGTCAAAACTTATTACCGCGTTAAATCACAAGATTTGTAAGGACGAAAGAACACAAATTATATTCTATTGTATACTATTAATCAGCATACCACCGAAACTACAATTAGTTATATTATTTGTTTCCATATTTATGGTACAACATTTTTGTAGATCCGCTTTTATTTTATTTTTTATTTATTCGCTTTGAACTTATTGTTTGTATAAATAGTAAAATTTAATTTTTTGTCTGTTTATTTTGACGTATCTTCGAAACGGCTGAACCGACTATGATGTAATTTCGGTTCTTGATAGCTGATAAGAAGTGAGTCTACCTTTTTCACACGGACGAAGGTTAAAGTCAATATAAAATGCACAATAAAATATTGAAGTTACCAAGGTAAAACAAAAAATATTTTTGATAATATAATCAATAAAAATGACTTTAATTATTTGGAATGTGTATCTCACAATAATCTAAATAAATGTCTTTATTTCACAATTTTCACATAACCAATCGGAGGAATTAAACCCTCCGAGACATGACCTAACAAAACTCTATAACAGCGTTCTCATCCTTATCAAAAGAATCGAAACTAAAATCTAAAAAACTTCAAAAGGAATTTGACCTACAATTTCGCGCTCTTTAAAACATCGGCGCAAAAAGGTCGCGGGCATCCCAAAGCGTAATCGGCCCTAAAATTACTGCCGAGCCTTAGCATTTCACGAGACGGTGCACCCGTTAAGATGATTTTTAATCTAAATTCCATCCCTTTGTGCTGATCGGTGCGTGCATTATATTGGATCGGGGTCCTTACGCGTCGCCGCCCGATTGCCTCAGAAGCGGCATTGCGGTAAGAACGCGCCCGAATTGGAAAGATTTGAAAGTATTAGAATGGGAAGCGCTTTGTTTACTGTGCTAATCAAAGCCAAAATTAAGATACTATATTATTATAATCAGCTCATTATCCGTCCCCACCGAGGGACACGAAAAGCACGAGCCTACCCGTTAAGGGCGTATAGGCCTTAGTCTTCCACGCGGCCCCAGTGTGGATTGGCATATTGGATCATTGTATTGAAATATAATATTTTATTTAACGAGCGTCGGTGGCTCATTGGTACTGTATTGTTCTGTTGCCTTCAGGTGTGGTGGGTGCAGGTTCTAAACCCACCACTAAAACGTAGTGTTATATACTCTTTGCCTGCCACGTAGCAATGTCTACTAAAAAATCGTCGAAAGGAAACCTGCGCACGTCCACGAAGAAATTAAAGGGCGTGAAGTCGGCCAATCCGCACTGAGTCCACGTGGATGACTAAGGCCTCATCACTCTTCACGGGTAGGCTCGTGCCCCCCGGTGGGGACGTTTATGAGCTGGTGTGATGATTATGATAATTTTAAGTATATTAAAATAACAAGTATGTACAATTTAGGCTTGACGAAGGTTTTTATGCAATTGAGAGCTATTTTACAAGCTTCCCCGCCTTGAGAATCAGGTGAAATTAAGCAGTAGTCAGGTATGGTTTTAGTATAACCGGGAATCGTACCTACTCACACAAACACACACACATATAAAGTGATCTTAAATAAGTTTCGTGTGTTTTCCTTTGAAGTTAAAAAAATACGTATTCTATTATAAAGTAAAAAGGTGAACAGGAGTAAGATAAGGCTCCATGAATTTAGATGTGTTCTCTTCATCCAGAATAACAAGTGTTGATATTTGCACATAGTTTTATATCGCAATCCGCCTTTTTATCAGGTGCGGGTAAAAATTGGGACGACCGCTTATAGGGCGATTTTGTTGAAAGAAAAATACGAGGAGGCGGGAATGCATATTTGTTCTGTTAAAATGAAAGTGACCTATAGCAAAAATTGCAATATTTTTTCATAAATAATTTATTGAAGACCTAACCTAACCTAACCTTCTTCGGCAGTCGGGTAAACATAGGATTAGATAGGATTGACTAGGAGTCATTAGGACTGGACTCACCTTTGGGCATGAAAAAAGATAGAAGCCGATTCTCAAACCTACTGAATATACGAAGATAATTTCATAAATTTCGATCAAGCCGTTTCGTAGGAGCACGGTATGTAACTGTGAAACGAAAACACTGTGAAACGAAATTTTTTTATAAGATTAATAGATAGGATACATGAACCTGAAGAATATGAATATTTTTGAGTAAGTGAAACCTTTTAAAAGCACTTGGTGTTCTTGATATTAATTTCTTTGTAGTATGTATCCTGTAAGTTCAAAGTCTACTCTTCAGCTAAGAATACTAGATACTTGTTATTGTGGTCATTATAAGCACGGTGATCATGGAATATATGATTTTAAGACAAAATCTAAATTTACGGAAATTCAGCGTTAGGTAACTATTACTCGAGGATCGAAATATCCCTATCGCAAATGTCACCGACTCCCCTTGGCACTCGAAATGTAAATAAACTGGAAATATTTTCTAGTACCCGGAAAAGTTCAGGGCAAAACATTTTGCGCGGATCACGCATGGCTTTTTGGTCACGTTTTCGCTTTTGTGATTAAAAATAAACGCGCTAGTTCTCATAAAGTTGCGTGCGCATTATTTATTGCTTTGAACGCATCATAATATAAGTCAAACGTGTGGAAACGGCAAAGCCATTTAGATTTCGCGCTAGTGGTTTTGTAAAAACACACACAGTCAGTAAGTTAACAAGCCGTATTTTGGAATTGAATGTGAATTGATTTAAATAACGTTGGTGTAGAAAAAAATGGTTTATTTTTTCCTTCTAACTGTAAATAAAGATCGCGTAAATATTGAAAAGGAGTTTTATTTTTTGTTATATAAGTTGTAGAATACTCGATTCTTGTCATTCAGGAATCTTAGTCTTATCAATATTATTTTGTATGTTACGATGTGAATACGACGGTCTGGACGCTCACCTGATGGAAAGTGATATACCTGACCATGACAGAGCGGAAATTAAGGAGACCAATTACTGATAGACGCTTAATATTAGTTATTATCTGTTGTCTCTAGTGTCGGTTGACTGTCACCATGGACAACAGATGTTAGGTCTCATATACCCGGTAATTTCACGAGCTACAGAGTCCTCATCCCGAAACACAAAAGTGTATAACACTCCTGCATCACGGGACGATATATGGCAGTGCGGTGGTATCTACTTAGAAGAGTTAGTATCGAGTCTACTAGCTAGTAGCTACATGGCCCTCTTTTGAAAAGATTTCAGATAACGGTTTATAGCAGATGTTTGCCTTGACGACAGTTTAGAGTCTTCCTAGTCTGGTTGCACGGTGAAAAGGGAATTCAAGAAATACAAACACAAAAACACAGCACGAAAATCCTACTTATACATAACAAGTATCAAACCGGTCGTTTACCCGCACGGGTCCCGTAGGCCCCCTATAAAATAACTGAGCCGTAAACTCCAGGTTGCCGCTGACGTAAATTTCCACGAAAAAACGCGTTAGGTATTTCACTTTGAACCCACTTCATAAAATGTACACCTGCTTCACAAGGCATTCAGTACGCGATCCCGCTCTGATCTAGACGTTATTGGTTAAATATTTATTATGCCCTTAAATAAGGGAAACTATCCAAAATAACTTCTGATGGTGAAGGATTAAAACGGTTCAGTTATATGAATAAGAATCTTTATGTACAAGAAACACGGTACATAATTCTGTAGTTGTTATACATATAATATTGCGTTCAGTATGTTTCGCCTAATAAAATGCATGTAAAAAGTAAGGGAATAATAATTCTGTTGCTTTCACACAGAAATAATAATCAACTACGAGTACCAACTAAGAAACTATAGGATTTCAGTGCCGTGAAACACTTGATATATTATACTGTGCAATGAAATCCATTATCCACATTCTAATCTAAAAAAAAGTAGCTAATAAAATTAACGTGTACAGAAGACCTAACATCTATTGTCTCGGGTGATGGGCGCGGGGCGGCATTGATGGAGGATAATCACTGTCTATCAGTTGTTGGTCTCCTTCAATGCTGCTCTGTCATGGTCAGACGTATCACTTACAATCAGGTAAAATCCTGACCGTACAGTTCACTTCGTAACATAAAAAAATCTATTAAGTTACCTGCTAATCTGGTGCTGCTGGATGAGTCCGCGTGGAAGTCGTGAGGGGAGGTCTTCGTTCATCAGTGGGCTTATTTAGCACTGCATTTCTATGTCATCTGTATTTCATAACCATCAGATGAACTGTTTGCTTAATTGCCGCTATAACATAAAAAAAATTAGATAAAATTATTACATTTGTACGCTTAGTTGCAAATAAAACATTTGAATTTGAAAAAAAATTTATGTGTTTCGCACCATGACCAGAGCCTCGTTGTTTGGTAGGATGTATCATAAAGAGCCGATAAGATTGGCTTGCTTCTTAAAAGATGTAGTTACAAGACTTTACATCGCCGCTTTACATATAAATATACATTAGTAGTATACGGTATTCTAAATAAAAGGGGTGTGATGTATTCTGGTGAACTGCCTTTGCGTACTTAAAAGCTCTGCTCCGGGCTTTATGTATAGAATCTCTTCAATAGTGTCATTAAGGATGAATCTTGTCTAGGAGTATCTACGCTTTACTATGTTGACATTTATATATTGCCAACAATACTAGAATTTGAAATAGAAATCCCTTGAAAATTTAAATACATGTAGGTATGTATGTCATTTTGATCTATTTAAAAGTACGTACCTAATTGAATGTGTAATTGAATTGACGGAAAAGATAAATTAGAATGTTGAAGGAAGTTGTCAGACAAAGATGAGCTTTAAAAATATACTATCACTACATAAATACCATATTAATAAAAGAGTTACATGCAAACAATATTAGCGCGTTCTAATAGCGTACAACGCCATCTATTGGTGATGCTCCGCATATTTTCAATATAAATGGAGCCTACACGTACTATGGTACGTCATTCCAAGATATGTGACGGGAGCCATCACTCGACAGTTACGACGCGCTCATCTATCCCTTCCGACCCTACAATAACACGCGTCGGGGTGCGCATTCCCTTGAATTTGTTACTGCCCTACCTTATTCTCTGCAACGTGTTGATATGCCGCGGGTGTTTTGCAAGAAAATGTAACGTAAGTAAAGGCTAGTATTGTTTAATATTTTCCTTGTCCTGAAATTGGATACGATCGATTGGATTGGCTGCTCTATTATAACATATCTTTGTTCTAACTGTTCTATCTGTATAAGAAAAATTCTGGTAAAGTACAACAATATTTGCTGTTGCGGCCAATTCGCACTGGGCCCGCGTGGACGACTAAGTCCTGTACACACTACACGGGTAGGCTCGTACCTCTCGGTGTGGACGTATATGATCTGATGATAATGAGGTAATTGTATTAACTATTGAGTTCATCTGGGAACCAGTAAGAATAGTATCGTTCCAATTTAAACATATTCGATAGAAATACAATAATAAAAAAGTACGCTTTTTATAATTATGGAAATATGTACATACTATGGTAATGCGGCATATTTCTCTCACAGCACCTGGCCGTTTAGCTAAAACTCCACTTGTTCTCAACGCCTACAGCGAGAGCACATTGTGTAATTTCATAAAAAAAGCTCCCCCCGGTGTCCTTGTTCCCCACAATATTCTTAACGCACTGGGCACGGGGAATTTGTTTGTGTTGGAATTTATTTTTTAGGGACAAACATTTTGTGTGATATATTTCGGCCAGTGGCAATGATATAAGATTTTGTCGCAATCTAGAATTTTAAATGTCTTTTTTTTTGTTTTGTACGTTATCCGACGCTCTTACGGTGAAGGAACATTGTGAGGAAACCTTCATGCACCTGCGAAGAGATTCGAAGGTTGTGTGTGAAGTCATCCAATCCGCACTGGGCCCGCGTGGACGACTAAGGCCTAGTCACCCTATACGGGTAGACTCGTGCCCCTTGGTGGGGATGTTTAATGAGTTGATGATGATGATATTTNGTCATCTGTATTTCATAACCATCAGATGAACGTTTGCTTAATTGCCGCTATAACATAAAAAAAAATTAGATAAAATTATTACATTTGTACGCTTAGTTGCAAATAAAACATTCGGATTTTAAAAAAAATTATGTGCTTCGCACCATGACCAGAGTCTCGTTGTTTGGTAGGATGTATCAAGAGCCGATAAGATTGGCTTGCTTCTTAAAAGATGTAGTTACAAGACTTTACATCGCCGCTTTACATATAAATATACATTAGTAGTATACGGTATTCTAAAATAAAGGGGTGTGTGTATTCTGGTGAACTGCCTTTGCGTACTTAAAAGCTCTGCTCTGGGCTTTATGTATAGAATCTCTTCAATAGTGTCATTAAGGATGAATCTTGTCTAGGAGTATCTACGCTTTACTATGTTGACATTTATATATTGCCAACAATACTAGAATTTGAAATAGAAATCCCTTGAAAATTTAAATACATGTAGGTATGTATGTCATTTTGATCTATTTAAAAGTACGTACCTAATTGAATGTGTAATTGAATTGACGGAAAAGATAAATTAGAATGTTGAAGGAAGTTGTCAGACAAAGATGAGCTTTAAAAATATACTATCACTACATAAATACCATATTAATAAAAGAGTTACATGCAAACAATATTAGCGCGTTCTAATAGCGTACAACGCCATCTATTGGTGATGCTCCGCATATTTTCAATATAAATGGAGCCTACACGTACTATGGTACGTCATTCCAAGATATGTGACGGGAGCCATCACTCGACAGTTACGACGCGCTCATCTATCCCTTCCGACCCTACAATAACACGCGTCGGGGTGCGCATTCCCTTGAATTGTTACTGCCCTACTATTCTCTGCAACGTGTTGATATGCCCGGGTGTTTTGCAAGAAAATGTAACGTAAGTAAAGGCTAGTATTGTTTAATATTTTCCTTGTCCTGAAATTGGATACGATCGATTGGATTGGCTGCTCTATTATAACATATCTTTGTTCTAACTGTTCTATCTGTATAAGAAAATTCTGGTAAAGTACAACAATATTTGCTGTTGCGGCCAATTCGCACTGGGCCCGCGTGGACGACTAAGTCCTGTACACACACACGGTTAGGCTCGTACCTCTCGGTGTGGACGTATATGATCTGATGATAATGAGATAATTGTATTAACTATTGAGTTCATCTGGGAACCAGTAAGAATAGTATCGTTCCAATTTAACCCTTTGACCGCCAATGTTGCCTTAAGGCGCCGGACATAATAGATTTTCTATTGTGTCTGGATGGTTAAACATATTCGATAGAAATACAATAATAAAAAAGTACGCTTTTTATAATTATGGAAATATGTACATGCCATGGTAATGCGGCATATTTCTCTCACAGCACCTGGCCGTTTAGCTAAAACTCCACTTGTTCTCAACGCCTACAGCGAGAGCACATTGTGTAATTTCATAAAAAAAGCTCCCCCCGGTGTCCTTGTTCCCCACAATATTCTTAACGCACTGGGCACGGGGAATTTGTTTGTGTTGGAATTTATTTTTTAGGGACAAACATTTTGTGTGATATATTCGGCCAGTGGCAATGATATAAGATTTTGTCGCAATCTAGAATTTTAAATGTCTTTTTTTTGTGTTTTGTACGTTATCCGACGCTCTTACGGTGAAGGAAAACATTGTGGGGAAACCTTCATGCACACCTGCGAAGAGATTCGAAGGTTGTGTGTGAAGTCGTCCAATCCGCACTGGGCCCGCGTGGACGACTAAGGCCTAGTCACCCTATACGGGTAGGCTCGTGCCCCTTGGTGGGGATGTTTAATAAGTTGATGATGATGATATTTTTTCACGTTCATAAAAGTACTTTTTGTAAGCCTAATTTGAATTAATGGATTTTGACTTTGACTTTTCCGGTTACTGCACGGGAAAATTAGAAAGAACGATTGTCCAATCTTGTCTACTATTTTTTTATATTGAAATCATCATCATCATCAGCTCATTAAACGTCCCCACCGAGGGGACGAGCCTACCCGTATAGGGTGATTAGGCCTTAGTCGTCCACGCGGGCCCAATGCGGATTGGACGACTTCACACACAACCTTCGAATCTCTTCGCAGGCGTGCATGAAGGTTTCCTCACGATGTTTTCCTTCACCGTAAGAGCGTCGGATAACGTACATATATTTTTCGAAAATACATTGGTACGTGTCGGGACTTTAACCTCAGCCCTCCCGGTAGGAAGGCGACAGTCCACACCACTGAGCCACCGACGCTTATTATTTATATATTGAAATATATAAATAATAAATATCCAATGACATTCACCTAGATAAGCGTGAAACTTGTAGTATGGGTACAGACGTTCATGCACACAAATGTTTGTACAGCCCGGGGATCGAATTCCAAATCCTTGGTGTACTAGCCAACGTCTCAACCACTACACCAAATGGGTCGTCAAAATATTATAACTTTTATTTTTATAAGATCTGTAAGATAATATATATTTTTTAAGATCATTGTTACTAACACGATATGGAATTTATTCCGATATAATATGTTTTATCTCATTTTATTTATTTTATTTATAAGTTGGTTCCCTGTAACCCATTTTTTGTTTGTTTTTGTCATAATGTAAACGCGACGGTCAGTTCGCTCACCTGGTACTAAGAGATATGTCTAACCATAACAGATGCAGTGTTGAGGTAAATTAACAATAGGTAGTTATTTTTATCTATCAACACAGCTCTACGGGCCAATGCTAGTTCGATGTTTTCACCGTAAGAGCGAAAATTCGACAGACATTGGTACGTGGCAGGATTTGAACCTGCACCCTCCAGATAGAAAGTAACAGTCCACACCAATAAGCCGACACGCTGACTGAAAAACGTTTTCAGTTTTTTTTATCAAATTGGTTTTAATCTAGATTCATGTAGATATCGCGTAACTCAAATATTGTTTTAACGATAAGACTTCCCTCTCCTGGTTCTATGTATAGAGTGGTGATAGGTAAAGGAGTATTTGCCAAGCAATCAAATACTGATTTTGATTAAACATGGGGAAATTAGAAAAGCTGTTGAGCGTGTAATGTCCAACGTTGTGATCCGCTTCAGTATTTATATACATATAGGTACATTAAATACAGATTAATATCTAAAGCGAAGGTCATAATTTTACATTGTTACTAAGAAAATTTGTTTTTCTTTAATTTTAAATTTATACGAACATGACATGTTATTGTAAAAATAAATATTCACTGATATTCACACAGCGCCATCTAGTCCCAAACTAAGACTAACTAAGCTTATAAACTAAGACTAACCTAAGCTTATAGCCTGTAATATGGGTACTAAATAACAGATAAACATACTTATATCATCATAATCAGATCATTAAACGTCCCCACCGAGGGGCACGAGCCTACCCGTATAGGGTGATTAGGCCTTAGTCGTCCACGCGGGCCCAGTGCGGATTGGACGACTTCACACACAACCTTCGAAATCGCAGGCGTGCATGAAGGTATCCTCACGATGTTTTCCTTCGTCGTAAGAGCGTCGGATAACGTACATATATTTTCGAAAATTCGAAAACACATTGGTACGTGTCGGGATTTGAACCTCAGCCCTCCCGCTAGGAAGGCGACAGTCCACACCATTGAGCCACCGACGCTCTACTTATATATATTTTTGTAAATATATATTATAAATAAATACATATTTTGTAATACAATGTAATATGTACACATAGAAACACTCAGACCATTACAAACAGACATGTTCATGCACAAAAATGTTTGTACTGCCCGGGGGATTGAATCTGAAACCCTTGGTGTACTAGTAGACATCTCAACCATGATACCAAATGTGTCATCACCGTATGGTTAGTAGATCAAAGTACTGAAGGGTTTAATTAGGAAATCTTGGTTTCAGATTTTTCAGTCCAAATGCTTATAGGTCTTCATAACAAGGATCAAAAGTGATTATGTATGTATTTATTTTAACATATTAAAGCTGGGCTTAGAGTTATCTGCTCAAGCTTTTGTCCGGTAAAGCTGTATAGGTAATCCACGGCTAACAGCGGTAAAAGTCTCTCTGAGTCCTCTAGGTAAGTACCTCCGCAGTGCCTGATATCGTCAAGGGAAATAGAAGTGTTGTGCTCTTCTGTGTTTTGGGATAGGGGGACTTTGGCTAGTATAATTACCGGCCTACCTACCATCTGTTGTCTCGGATTCCGGGCGCACTGCGGCATTGATGGAGAATAATAACTGTCGATCAGTTGTTAATCTCAATGCCACTCTATCATGGTCAGGCATATCACTTACCATCAGGTGAGCGTCCTGACCGTCCTGTACACTTTGTAACATAAGAAAAAAGTACATCCACAAAGAAAACTACTGAAATCCCACATAGTTGATTGGATACTCTGTGACCGTAATCGGTGGAGATAGTTGTTCATATTTACGTAGCCCAGCCAGGCCAAGGCTGTTCCACTCAGCTTGGCATTTGTCTGATTATCCACAAACCACAAGAGCCGTTTGTATTGACAACTGAATCCTTTATAGAACGCCAGACAGCTTTGTCCATTAGAGTCGTAGATGCTTAATATATAGACGGGTCATTCATTATTTATCAGTGTACCTATTTTTATATTCAGCATCTCCTTAAGAATGAGACTTTATTTTGATGACAATTGCAATTAATGTAATAGTGTATGTATATTGATTATTCAAGCTGCTAGTCTTCCTAAAATAAATGAAAAAAATACAATTATTATAAGGAAGAACGTTTTCCTACTATCAAAATCATTTTTTGCATCTCTTCCTCTTTAAACTATGACAATTCACTGTTGGAAAAAGGTCTCCTCTATTTTGACCAAATAAACCTGACCTTATCTTCTGCCCGTTTTTTATAGTATTTGTTCCCAATGTGTTAAATTATGTGTAGACATAAGTAGACAAGTAGTTGTCTGCCTGTGTGTTAATTCTATCTGTGTTATTTATGCCAGTAAATGTTGTCTTTTTTTCCTTAAAAGATTCCGAGTTTATAGAATTGAATCTATCACTTCTAGATTGAGCATATCTTGGTCCGGTCACCTCGGAGGCGGCGTGCTTGCGTTTCATAGCATATGCCCCTTTGTCCCATTGAGGAACCTGACCTTTGTCGAGATAGCGGACGCATTCGTCGGTGTAAACGTTTGCTTGGACTCGGTTGACTCAGGTTACTCGACTGTTGATTCAACGTGTGCTTTACTTGCATATTTAATGTAACGAACAATAATGGAATTGACATAAAATTAAAATACATTTTATTATTTTGTACTAAGATAAACAATTAATTAACTAGATGCACAATTCTTCAACCAAAAAAGAAATGTCCGGACCGCATTACACATACGTATAGCTATTGATATATTTATACATAAAATTCGGTATTCTCCACCATTCGCAATAAAATACCAAACCTTATTTACATAAAAGTGCACTTTATTTTACATGTCGATTCATTGATCACTTTTGTTTATTTGCAATATTGTATTTTTAAATACACTGAAACCAATTATTATTAGGTCAATTGATGTTAGTGTGCAATGACGTCACGTTTCAATAATCTCATACAAAATATATGGAAACGTTCCTTTTTGACAGTTCATAAAAAGTGCGTCAACGATTAGTGGTGTCAAATACCCAATTATTCATTTCAATTTTGATCTTAACGTAGCACTGTAATGGTACGAAATGAATAGCACGAGCACAGTACTATGTCATTATGACATGAAAAATTTGAATGAAAATTGTATGTAAGGGTGCACTTGCACTACAGAATGAAGGCCTCTCCTAATGACTTACACGTGGACTGTTCCCTAGCACTCAACATTGGTTATTCGCTACATTAACCATATCATAAATGTCCATCTGAGTCGACCATCGCTTTTTTGTTCTATGTATACTGCCACTTGTTAAATCTTCGTGGCTGTATCAGAAATTTTAATTATCTTCTGGATATCCTTATTTTGAAGCCTATCGCGTAGGGAAACACGTACTCGTAACATAGCCCTTTCCATAGCACGCACAATTGGGGGTTACAAAACACTAAGTAACCATTCATATTTATAATTATTAATGTTTGAATATCTGAGCTGATATGACTGTAATGTTTAAATCCATAATCTGATGTGACTAAAATGTTTGTGTAAATCACATACCTAAATTACAGGTAGCATCATTCGCCTCGTATCTAACAATTTGTGCGTAAAATGTTAAGATAATAAATATTCATGGTTTCCCGCGCAGCCAATTTCACCGACAGAGGCCCTTAATTTTGACCTTTATTCCCATTAGCTTACGAGTACAGGAGCGTATTATCTCGTACACTGCGTACAGAGTAACTTACACTCGGGTCTGATTAAAGTTTATTGAGCGTCGTCCTACCGGTGACAACCCTTTGTTCTAATTTCGTTTACCAATGCAAACTTATGGTTGCGTTTCACACTTTGTTATTGTGTAAGACATAAGGTCGAAACTCGTGTGAAATTGATCAGAATGTGTTACACGCGAGTTCGTTTCAAACAATTACGGGTACATTCTAATTTTACTATCTGCGCTGACGGACTATGTAAAAAAATTCGACGTCAACAGAGTAATTCGATTGGCGTAGTGGGTTTTAGGAATTCGTCACATGTCCGACGCAAACAAGCTGATTGGCGATTACGTTTTTGTTTGAAATTTCCGAGAACTTTTAATTTTTCAGCTTGCAACTTTGACGATGTAAATTTCCTTTCTTTGAACAATTCTAGGCTTTTGAAGCAATGCATGCTTCAACAAGGCTTTACATATAATATAGTACACAAGTCATTTGTTTTGGGAAAGAAGAGCGATGCTTTGAATATATTTTCAGTTCTTTCTTCTAAATGAAAACTGCTTATTAATAAATATATGGAAAAAGATATTACCCGAAAACATACACTAGTTCTAGTTCATATATTTTATTACTTATATAGGCATTGAAGTTTTATAGGGTAATGGCACATTAAAGTTACTTTATTTTAATAAATCAACCCAAAATGCATTTACTACGTTTCCATTTCAAACCATTTGCTGCTATCCCTATTTTGTATCTTAGATCGATGATTACTGGTGAATTCACTAATGTAACAGCAAACCTCTATCATAATATCGGCGTTGTAATCGGGACTATGTCACGGTACTATCGAGGGTAACCGTCACTGTAATGGGTACGAGTGAGCTGTAGTGTTGTCAAACAACAGATAGTCTGAATATCGATAGTTGACCTCGGAAGTTATATAAAGTATCGAAAAGCCGATTTATATTCGATCTGGGGGCACGGCAGTGCCCCCGCCAAGTCGAGCGCGAAGCAAACACTGCCGTACCATCCTTTACAGGATCCATTTCGCCGCATTTTCAGGCCCCGATTTGAGAACCTTTGGATAATACCAGAGCGCTGAAATTTTCGTCATCTAGTAAGATATAATAACTTACTTTAAATCCAAAATTTCAAGTCTGTAGGTCATTTAGTTCCGACGTTAAGCGAAAGCAAAGTTTCGCATTTTCGACAGACACTCACTCACTCACACTCACTCATGATCATCAAAATAGAACTAGTACTTCCCATTAACTCAGAAAGCTGAAATTCGGTACAGAGTTAGGGTTTAATGGCTACATAAAGGGAAAACTATGAAAACTTCGAAAATCGAAGATCTGGAGTACCTGGTGACCCTGCTTAGATAACAAAATCATCAAAATAGAACTAGTACTTCCCATTAACTCACAGAGCTGAAATTTGGTACAGAGTCAGGGTTTAATGGTTACATAAAGGGAAAACTATAATAACTTGGATAATCGAAGATCTGGAGTACCTGGTGACCCTGCTTAGATAACAAAAGAGCCCAGCCAAACTATAAGAGATTGACATACCGCCTTTAAACAATATATATTTAACATGGTGGGCCGCTTCATCCGATGTCAAAAATCGGGGGCACGGTAGTGCCCCCGCCAAGTCGAGCGCGCTAGACCAATACAAACAGACATGTTGGTGCACACAAATATTTGTAGGTACTGCCCGGGGATCGAACCCGGAACCCTTGGTGTAGTAGCCGACGTTTCAACCATTACACCCAATGGGTCGTCTAATATTCCTTTCAAGTTTCTACAAAAAGAAGTAAAATCCCACCAAAAACATTCTGTAAAAAATCTAGCCAAGTCTCGATGGAGCTGCTTGATTATCTCTAAAAAGTAATGAAATCAAGACAAAGACGTGCCAAGTCTAAGGTTCCTTACTGCAATTAATTAATTATTATGGTTAATGTTGTGTGACTTGGCCGTTGAACATTCTTTATACGTTAGTGGCTTTATCAAGCCTACAATCGATGGGCTATTGAATCACCGTTTTCCAAGTGGCAAATTTGTACCGTCAATGGGTAGCGGTTCTGGCGACAGATTGGTGCAATGGTGTCATGAAGCACCTAGTTTTGTATCCTTGTGTACTCTTCAACGGCCAAGTCACACAACATCAACCATAATAATTAATTAATTGCAGTAAGGAACCTTAGACTTGGCACGTCTTTGTCTTGATTTCATTACTTTTTAGAGATAATCAAGCAGCTCCATCGAGACTTGGCTAGATTTTTTACAGAATGTTTTTGGTGGGATAGTATTTATTCATTTATTTTGGTACGGTAACATAATACAACGTAGTCAGTTACAATATTGTTTAGTTATTTTATGTGTAAAATTTTTAAGTCATGTGATCGTATTTTTTGTCTATTATAATTTGGAAAGCAATTTCTTCGACTGACAGTTTTTAAAAACTCTGATAACCAAGCTCTGGTGACAATATGAGGATCCTTACAATTACTAATATGAAAATTATACTTTTTACACATTCTTATCACTGGACTATTCTGTGACACATTATTCGAAGCCAACTCTACATACAATCTCTATCAATATAATAATAATATAATCAATAAATTGCATTAAATATATAGTATTCTAGCTCATTATTCTCTTTGATGCGTCGGTGGTTCAATGGTGTGGACTGTTGCCATCCTACCGAGATAGCTGAGGTTCAAATCCCGCTACGTACCAATGTGTTTTTGAAAATATATGTTCGTTATCCGACGCTCTTACGGTGCAGGAAAACATCGTGAGAAAATCTGCGCACGCCTGTGTAGAGATTCAAAAGTTGTGCGTGAAGTCGTCGAACCCACACTGGGCCTGCGTGGACGACTAAGGCCTATACACCCTATACAGGTAGGCTCCCCCTCGGTGGGGACGTTTAATGAGCTAATGATGATTATTTTCTTTGATTGCTTTCAGCAATAATTATTATTAGTAAGTACTGACTAATCATTAGGGAGGCCTTTGTTCAGCAGTGGACATATTAGACTGTAATGATGATGAATGACTACTGAATTAGTGATGACTGATCTAGTGTTGTGAGTGTTGATTTAAGATCGCTGCTAGGTTTGAGCATCGTGAATTTGCATCTCACATGAAGATCGCATAGTGAAACAGTTACATCGCAGGCTAAATCTCCTGATTGTCTAAAAATAAAGATAGTTCCACTCTTAGGAGGACATTTAAAGCTCTAATATGGCAGTCTTTTGATTATCAATAGTTTTTCTAGCCTTTAAGCGGGTAGGGACTCATACTTACATTTTTAATGCCGAACATCTCACCGCGTACCATGTTTGCTCGCAAGTTATTTATCTCTTTGTTCAGGTCGTTTTTATCACTTCTCCCTGTTATGAGACCCGACAAACACACAAACGCCTTCAGTGTACGCCATATGGTCGCGCTCGAGCACACCCTTCGCTAGCTATTGCATTTGTCTTCTAATGTCTTTTCCTCTACATACTTTATTCTTATTTATTTAATTGTTTTTTTAACTCTATAGATAAGCTTATCAATACTTTTTTTTTCTCAACCATCGATAGTCAATCGATAAATTACGACAACACTAGTGAGCGCGCCCTGCCGGGGATCGCAATCTGTATTATCTGTCCACATGTCAGTTCGAATCATTTACGTACTCAGCAATGGGTATTCGGGATTAGTTGTTTGCTCTATTGCTTTGGGTTTAAGTCAACTTATTACAGCTAATATATCCACTGCTAGATTGGATTAATTCTGATTCCTTCGAGACTGCTGGACAAAGGTATCGAATTAAAATGTATTTTTTGCATCACTGTTAATAAATAAATAAATATCTACCAACATACACACAGTGCCATCTAGCCCCAAACTAAGCATCTGGCCTGTATTACGGCATGGCCTTGGTCTTGTAGCCGATGACTTAACCATTACACTAAATGGGTCATCAGTACAGTAGATACAAGAAAGCTGGGATTTAGCCTGCATCTGTCGTGACGATTCGCCGATGCGTGGTGTATTCTGGACTCGACCATCACCAGCTCATTAAACGTCCCCACTGAGGGGCACGAGCCTACCCGTAAAGGGTGTATAGGCTGTTGTCGTCAAGGCGGGCCCAGTGCTGATTGGCCGACTTCAACTTCAACCTTTTAATCTCTTCGTAGGCGTGCAGAGGTTTTATCAATTATTAAAATCTTGAAAAAGTTACGTAATAATTTCATAGTACATTAATGGTTTTGACAAATCGAAAAAGTGGTTCATTTGATTTCATGTTATCAGCCCTCATTGTCTTCAAATATAAGCAGCTGTATAAGTATAAGTAGCATCCGTGATCCTCATTTGTCTTTACCATCTTTCCAACACTGATAGAGCCAATTAATATGAAGTTTGTTAGATTAATCTCGACCCGCGGGCAAATCCCGCTGTCAATATTAAAATTAAATTTTATCTCGGACTCTTAAAGACTTTGTAATGGTTCTGAAAGTTTTTCGGACGTCCAACTAATTGTACGAGTCCCCGAGCAATTATAGGGTACAAACTTTGTGATATCGACGCTCGGACTCCCTCCGTCCAAGTTTTTCTCTGGTACGTGAGTTGCTGTAAGTTGAGCAAACTGCGCCTCTCGCTTGTCTGCGTAATTGAGATAAGCGATACGCGGTGCCGACTGTGTTCATACAACAAAACCACGCTGGTATGTGCAAGCGATTTATTTTTATTTTTTAAATAATTTAAGAATTAAAATATTGGTATATATCTCATTATGTAAATAAAAATCTATCGATATTCACACCATAGATTTAGAATTAGCGCGCTACGCTTACATCTTACGCTTATATCCTATATCTATGATTCACACAAAAACACAACGCCATCTTGCTCAATTTTAAGCAAGGTGCTATAGATATACATCACTTTCTCCCTTGAACCTATCGCAGTCACTGCCGAACATAGGTTTCCCCTATTCTGCGCCAGATATCCCGATCCTTCGCTTTTCTTCTCCATATGTAAGCTACGCTTTTATTATAAATATCAAAATCTCTTTTTAGCAAAAAAAAATACCAACACCGACCATAAATTTCCCAGTTTCCTAATTTTTTAAACAAGTTTCGTGACTTTCGAATCCCAAAACACTTTTGACACTTACGTAAGCGTAGTCGCGCTTCGGAACATTAAAAAAAAAGAAATTTAATCCATGGATTTTTAGCGGGAAGTTCGCAAAGAATAAACAACACGCGAGACGTCAGGGATTGAAATTATCAAGTAATTTAATAAAGTCGACGATAAGTCGAACAACGTCCGCTCCCTTGCGGGCGGCTAGATAAAAGGGAATAAGTTTAAACGAGAAAAGTTGCGGACAGTCGCTTGGCTTGTACGCGGATTGGGACGAATGTACTTGCACCTAGCTTGGGTAACATTATCTTTAACCAGCTGGTAATATAAACATACATATATAGTCATGAAAGAAATAAGGATTTTTATTGGCAACATAAAATAAATAAAACAATTAATGGCAAAACAATACAAAGAAAGAGAGCGAAACGAAAATAAGGAAAGTAAATAATAACTTAGAATCCAGTGGCCAATAAGGCTATGCCTTAGCATAGACTGCAGTAGTATGGAATTACTGCAACACTTTTATTCTGGCTACACCTGTGCCGAGTGAATCAAATAAATAGTTCAAATATAAATAAATTATACACAAAGAAATTAAGATACGATAACAATAAAAATATATATAGTATGTATGTATGTAAAAATAAGGAAAGTCAACCTTTTGATATTTAATTATTTTAAGCCTTTTGTAGGTAACTCTTTAGAAGGAACCTATAGATGATAATTGAAGTATTATTACAAATACTAAAACCCTTCGCAAACAACGAAACATTTTGACCCCTATTACGAAAGCCGGTAAGACCAAGATATTTAGGCAGAAATCTCATACAATATTTACGACTTAATGCAAAAGTTAATGCGGCCATAGATGTGCGTTATGACCGCGAAAGTTGCCGCGTAAATAATAAATAGCATTTGGAAACTAGTGGTATAGTGCCTAACCGAATAATGGCGGTTTATGGGGTTTTAATCTAATATTAATAGGACGGGACATGATTTGGGGCTTGGGGATGTTTTGTTTACGGGACGCGTACACAATGGATTTACGTTACAGTTAAATATTAAGTTGTATGTTTTATAGGATATGATTGGATACAGGCTCAAATAAATGTAATATTTCTTGCAGTGTTTGCCATCGAAACTAAATATGTCAAATATAGTTTTATTATACCTATATTTATTAAAGAGGTGTTTGTGAATTTATCTTGATTAATTAAAAATATTGATACAAATAAAATTGTCGATTCAAAAATATATATTTTTTTTTAATTTAAAATAAATATATCTTGTGTTTGAGTTGATAAACAATCATCATCATCATCAGCTCATTAAACGTCCCCACCGAGGGGCACGAGCCTACCCGTATAGGGTGATTAGGCCTTAGTCGTCCACGCGGGCCCAATGCGGATTGGACGACTTCACACACAACCTTCGAATCTCTTCGCAGGCGTGCATGAAGGTTTCCTCACGATGTTTTCCTTCACCGTAAGAGCGTCGGATAACGTACATATATTTTTCGAAAATACATTGGTACGTGTCGGGACTTTAACCTCAGCCCTCCCGGTAGGAAGGCGACAGTCCACACCACTGAGCCACCGACGCTCTTGATAAACAATAGAAAACATTGAATATAGGTACTTCTACAAAACTTCGTTAACATATTCATATTTCCTTCATTGCTCATGTTGCATATGTACAAAGCTTTCAGTTCCGGGGCATTTTTTATCCAACTTCAAATTTATCCCTATTTAATCCAACTACAAATTTTGTATACCGGTAGGTACAACAATGTTAATGGTTTCAAATTGTAATTATGTAATAGAACAAATTGTTTAATGGTGTAACCAATTTTATTCTACCATAAAACAGAACGAATGAGTCAAAAATTTTACTATCCAGATACAATAACAATCCTATTAGTGTATTTTAGAACTTACAGAATTGGGGCCATCGGGTGGAATGATCCGACAAGTACGAAACGCAATTAGTCTAACAAGTGATATAATGTACTTGAAGATCGGGAACACTGAAGACCCCGAAGTAGTCTCTGGGTGATAAAGGTCATGTGAAAGTATCCAAACAATTACTAAAGGCAAATGGCAAAGTTCACAATACAAGTACTTACTGTCGGGCTTAATTAGGGCTGTAAGAAGTGGGTGCTAAGGCTAGTGATGTCCATTTAGATAACGCAGAACAAATATTTATTTGGACCATTTTGGTCGAAATAAATCCTTAAAAATAGCAATATATGTAAGCTGTCAAGCTTTAATGAGGAATCAAAACCTAGTTTCGGATACGTTAAAATGCGGCCTATTATGACAGTTAACTTGTGACAAAAGGATGTTAAGTTTCGGTACTAAATACTGCATAGTATTTAGGGTAAAATAAATAAAAATCTTCAGACTACTCCATTTTTCATTTTCATATCTCGTCGATCTCGTTTATCGGGGATCGTGAGTTCGAATACTGAGGCGCACGCAAACATGGGAAAATCATTTTGTGCAAATATCTTAGTTTGGTGAGGCCATTCCCGATGTAAAGATAAACAACTTCCGGTGGGCATGTGCTTTTATAGTGAAAAATAAGACCTACTAGATGGTACACTCGATACTGAGTCGTCTAGGTAGGTACCACCGCAGTGCAGATATCGTCCCGTGAAACAGGAGTGTTTGCACTTTGTGTTTCGGAATGAGAGCTCTGTAGCTAGTGAAATTATCGGGAATAAGAGACCTAACATCTGTCGTCTCGGGTGTCCGGCGCAGTGCGGAATTGATGGAGGATAATAACTGCCTATCAGTTGTTGGTCAAAGTCAAAGTCAAAACATTATTTCAAATTAGGCTTACAAAAAGCACTTATGAACGTCAAAAATATATTCAAAAATATAATAAAAAACGATTAAAATACTAAACTAAAAATATACTAAAGAAAAAAAAAGCGCTTCAGTGGTTTGGCCTGTTGAGAAAGAAGCACTCAAGAAAACTCAACAGTGTAGCCTTTTTTAAAACAATTCCTTAATGTAACAATATCATAAACACTAAAATGCTGAGCAGTTTAAGACCACGGATTTTATCACATAAATATTCGTCAGTGTAGTACCTTTTTAGAAAGGTGTTGTTTGATTCTAACTTTAAACATATGAAAGGGCAACTCTAATATTTTGCGGTATCTTATTGAAAAACTTTATACATCTTCCTATAAAAGATTTACCTATTTTATGTAGTCTCAAGTCCGGAACAGCAAGTTTGTTTTTATTCCTAGTATTAAAATTGGTCTCCTTCAATGCCCCTCTGTCATGGTTACGCGTATCGCTTACCATCAGGTGAGCCTCCTGACCGTCCTGTACACGTATAACATAAAAAAATCTTTAGATATACTCGTCAAAATTTATAATCATCTGACACAAGTCGGTAGCTGACAGGGTGATTTGCATAGATCTACGGTTGCTCAACTACGCATAAATTGTAATCACCAAAACCAATAAATTCTAAAAGGCAATTTCAAACAACCTTTGTAATAGCTAACCTTTTTACTATTACACGTAATCGGTCATCAATTATATTATGATTTCAAATTA
This sequence comes from Leucinodes orbonalis, assembly GCA_019425675.1. Lineage (NCBI taxonomy): Eukaryota > Metazoa > Arthropoda > Insecta > Lepidoptera > Crambidae > Leucinodes > Leucinodes orbonalis. The sequence goes on along the minus strand of PQWD01002693.1, from coordinate 37,536 downwards.
TATCTTATTTTATAATAATAATGTTATCGCTATGTAAGCCGTCCTGATGGTGAGTGACACGCCTGCCCATGCCAGATGCAGTGTTTAAGTAGGATAATAAGATTTAAGGACTTAGGTATAAGGAGTTATTGGTATTATATATTTACCGCCAACATCGTCCTCCCTGCGCCTATCACCGTAAACGAAAAATGCTGGGACCCATGAACCCAGTAATTTAAGCTTTTCAGTTACTTTTCAGTTATGGAGCGAGCTATGCTTGGAGTCTCTCTTAGGGATAAGATCAGAAATGATTTAATCCGCAAGAGAACTAAAGTTACCGACATAGCCCGCCGGATCAGCAAGTTGAAGTGGCAGTGGGCTGGTCACGTATGTCGTAGAACCGATGGCCGTTGGAGCAGACGAGTTCTGGAGTGGAGACCGCGTCTTGGCAAGTGTAGCGTAGGACGCCCGATGGACCGACGACTTGCGGTAGGTCGCTGGTGGGAGCTGGATGAGAAAAGCGGAGGACCGGGATATCTGGCGCAAAATGGGGGAGACCTATGTCCAGCAGTGGACTGCGATAGGTTGAAGAGAGAGAGAGAGTTACTCGCATATCGATAAAATGAACGATTTCCCATCTCTAAGGATAATGTGTCTACAGGGAAAAGTGAAATTAAATACTACAAGTAACTTGCAAAACTGTTGGTAACTCTATACAAGTCCCGTGTGTCCAAACTCAAGTTAAGTAGGGAGTCTGTGGCTACCTTTATTTTACTTAATTTTATTAAATTTGCTTTTTAGGGTTTCGTAGCCAAATGGCAAAAACCGGAACCATTTTAGATTCGTCGTGTCTGTCTGCCTGTTCGTTTGTCACACCCTTTTTTCTCCGAAACTATTAGCACTATATTATTTATACTTTGTAAGTAAATGTATTCCGTGAACCGCTATAAGGATTTGTAAAGAAACTTTAAAATTTATATCTATATTTTGGGGTTCCCCATACATTGAACTGAAATTCAAAAAGTACTTTTTGTCGAGAGACACTTTCAAAGTTGTTAAACCATGGTTCTCTCCACAGATTTCCCAATACAGGAGATGGGGCAAGCCGCGTTTTTAAGTGCGACAAATGTAACTCAACGAGCATACACTGGCTGCCAGTTTACGCTCTGTGAGACGAGTCAAGACGCACGAATATTAGAAGAAATTACCGTTTTTTCCGAAAATGCCATCCTGTGCAATTGTAACATGCCATCATCGCAATGAATCAGTAAATTTACCAAGAAATATAATAACTTGTCACAGGTAAGAACCGAAAAGAAATTGCGACACTGGGACTGCCTATAAACTTGGCGGCTTGTCCAGTCTAATTGTATATTCGGATGTCTGTGGTTCTCTCACACTTATATATTGAATAGGTATATCTTTCAGTGTTTAAAATGCCTATTCTTTTTTTATTTAATAACCATATTAGAAATCTTTGTGACTTAAAATAATACTTCATTGTATTATTTCCAACAAGTTAATTTGATATTTTCAGATAAACATATTCGTCACAATAATGAAAACAAAGATTGCTTATTACACCAAGGAATATGTAAGTAATACTAATAAAGGTCGAAGTTAAATACTAGGCACTTTAAGTGCTACGGAATACGCAAACACAAACACACACTCGTTATTAAAATACACATTGTTTAATAAACAAACTCATTTGAAATGTTCGTAATTAATTATAAATAGGGCCTCGCAACTTTTGGGCGCAAACAATTTTCCCTCGAATTTCCATAGGTTTGAAAACAATGGTTTATTTATTCCGTTGATTCGCCGCCCCATATTTGTGCGCTTCTTTTGACAATCTCGCGACATTCGTAAACATCCGCGAAAAGGGTTGCCGGCGAAGTTTGCGTAAAGGCAGATCCTTCGCACTAGTGATGGGCCCAGTATGAGGGATATCACATGAACATCATGATACAAACGATTAGCATAGCATTATCAATAGCATTACAGTAAGTCATCATCATCAGCTCATTAAACGTCCCCACCGAGGGGCACGAGCCTACCCGTAAAGGGTGATTAGGCCTTAGTCGTCCACGCGGACCCAGTGCGGATTGGATGACTTCACACACAACCTTCGAATCTCTTCGCAAGCGTGCATGAAGGTTTCCTCGCGATGTTTTCCTTCACCGTAAGAGCGTCGGATAACGTACATATAATTTCGAAAATTCGAAAACGTATTGGTACGTGGCGGGATTTGAACCTCAGCCCTCCCGGTAGAAGGGCGACAGTCCACACCATTGAGCCACCGACGCTCTACATAAGTAGTTACAGTAAGTAGTAAACGATTAATAAGGCTCTCTGATGTACCTGCGCAGATTAATTTAAAGGCATGGAAAATGCCATTGACCAATCAGCATACACTACGCATTGCGCGTCTTCTTCCCGAGTCAGTATTGGTCGGTGGCCCCGTATGTTAGGCGAGCCACTGAGACGCATTACTTTTGCACCTTATACTATTCACAGTTCGGTTTGTTTGAATCATTCCCCTGGCAATAATGGAAATAATAGGTCCAGTGTTGCCAACTTCCTTGCCAGTTGCTAGAAAATTTACAAAAATAGCTAGATTGCTTAGCTTTGTGGCTGAAGTCCAAGAATTAATTCACGACGTGTCTTATAAAGTGAGTACTGTTACGACCCCCCTTATCCAGTGCAGTGCTAGATAGAAGACTCGATACTGAGTCGTCTAGGTAGGTGCTACCGCAGTGCCAGACATCGTCGTTTGAAACAGGGGTGTTATACACTTTTGTGTTTCAGGATGAGGGGATGAGGGCACTGCAGCTAGTAAAATTACCAGCTACCAGGTATACGACGTCTAACATCTGTTGTCTCTGGCGTCAGACGCAGTGTGGCATCGACGGAGAATAATAAATGTTTATCAGTTGTAGGTTCCGTTCCATGCCGCTTTGTCAGACGTAGCACTTACCATCAGGTGAGCGTCCTGATCGTCCTGTACATTTATAACATTAAAAAAGACCTGCATATATTGTTGTAGGTTGTTTTTATATAAATACCTATATGCTACCATAGCATACAATGTACCTGCAATTGTGGTTCTCTACAATGGAAGCGAAATATCCACTTGGGTAATTATTATCAATGCCCAAGTGACATCAAATCTATAAAGGTGGGCACGGTCCAGAACTTCCTAAAAGTGCCCAACTTTTAGATGAACTCTAAAAGGGGAGCGAGTCACAAAAGATCTTCTAGGTTGAAGTAACTACAGGTCTGTATAAGCCTAAATAGCCCTCAAAACCCAAATAATAATAATAATTAAAAATAGCATACATCATACATAGCATTTGAAACAGTTTATTTCACTGTTCCCCTCCCTACTCATTGTGCGTCAAACGACCCAAGGATCAAAGCTGTAGACGTCGCGTTCTGTTCAGCAAATCTTAATATTCACAGAAGTACACCCGCATGGCGTATAAACGGTGATTAAGGGTAAATAAATCAAAGTACACAAAGTGCCATTGTGCAGCACTTACTCGTAAATCATTCGGATTGATCGAAGGAAAACATAATTAAATGGTTTATCGATTCGAAACTCGAGGTCGAGCTTTGACGAGCGATAACGTTGCTAAGGTTTTAAATTTTTATTCGATATCGGTTTTTTTGGGATACATCGCTTATGTAGGCTGGATGAGACAAGCGGAGGCTCTGGATAACTGGCGCAGAATGGAGGAGACCTTTCCAGCAGTGGATTAATAAAGATGAATAAATATAGGGAGAGAACAGTTTTTATATAATAAGAACTCATTTTCGATGTGAAACTTGGATTTTTGGTACACTTTCTGAGCGTAATTTATTTTTCTAATTTCTTGGTCGGTAAGCGTAGAAGATTTACCTGGTCTGCTGTCCACTAGCAAAACGCTTTAACTGACGAACATAATTTTACGATTTAAAACTGAAAAGCCCTGTTTAACGGTAAACAAAGTCGGATAAGGCATCTCTTATGTTGCTATTTATCATTATAAAGATTGTATAAGGGATTTCGCATCTAAAACATCGCTAATAGTGTGTTTAATCGTACCATCATTTTCATCATCATTACAGCCTAATTATGTCCACTGCTGAACGAAGGCCTCCCCTAATGATTTCCACGCGGACCGATCCCTTGCAGTTGACATCCATCTGCCACCCGCCACCTTAACCAGATCATCCGTCCATCTGGTTAGGGGTCGGCCTACGCTTCGCTTTCCGTTACGTGGACGCCACTCGAGAACCTTTCCGCCCCATCGGCCATCGGTTCTACGCACTATGTGCCCTGCCCACTGCCACTTCAACTTGCTAATCCTCTGGGCTATGTCGGTCACCCTAGTTCTCCTACGGATATCATCGTTTCGGATTTTATCGCGTAGGGAGACACCTAACATAGCCCTCTCCATAGCACGCTGAGCAACCTTGAGTCTATTCAAGAGGCCCTTAGTGAGCGACCACGTTTCGCTTCCGTATGTCATAACTGGCAACACACACTGGTCAAAACCTTCGTCTTGAGACACTGAGGTATTTTGGACGAAAAGATCTGCCTTAACTTCCCGAACGCTGCCCATCCTAATTGGATTCGACGAGAAACCTCCTTCTCGAAGTTGGACCTACCCATTTGGACTACCTGTCCCAGGTACACATATTCGTCACAACTTCGAGGACAGAACTTCCAACTGATATCGGTATAGGTACGACATGGGATTAGACATGACTTTCGTCTTGTCCATGTTCATTTTAAGACCCACCTGTTGAGAAGCTCCGTCTAGGGTTTCGAGCATAGTGCTTAAATCCTCCATGGATTCTGCCATGACTACTATATCATCGGCAAATCGAAGATGAGTGATGTACTCGCCATTCACGTTGATGCCAAGTCCTTTCCAATCGAGCAGCTTAAACATATCTTCCAACGCAACTGTGAACAGTTTCGGAGATATAACGTCTCCCTGTCTCACTCCTCGGTGCAATTGGATAGGTTGTGTAAGCTCTTCATGTACACGGACTGACATAGTAGCGCTCTCGTACAGACATCTCAATACTTCGATATAGCGAAAGTCAATATGGCACCGTTGGAGGGCCTGAAGCACAGCCCAAGTCTCGATCGAATCAAAGGCTTTCTCATAGTCCACAAACGCCAAGCATAATGGCCGGTTATACTCTCTAGTCTTCTGTATAACCTGCCGCAGCGTATGTATGTGGTCTATGGTGCTGAAGCCTTTGCGGAACCCGGCTTGTTCGGGGGCTGGAAATCATCAAACCTACGCGCGAGACGGTTCGTGATGACTCTGGAGAACAACTTGTAAATGTAGCTCAATAGCGTGATGGGTCTATAATTCCTCAGCAAGGTGTTTTGAAAAGCACCACCACGCCATTGCTCCACGCCTCTGGCACCGCACCCTTACTGATCACGGAATTAAAGAGCTTCTGAAGGGTCTGAAGCACTGGCGTGCCACCTGCTTTCAAAAGTTCTGCGGTATTCCGTCTTCTCCGGGGGCCTTATTTCGCTTATTGTTAGAGCCATCCTAATCTCGCTCAAGGTGACTTCCGGGATATCCTCAGATAAATGTCGGGTTAACTTAGCTCTCGGGTCTTCGGCTAAGCTTGAAGCGGGAATCTGTGTAGCGGTATATAACTCGCTGTAAAACTTCTCAATCTCCCTCAAAATCTCTGGTTTGGATGAGACTACATTTCCACTGTTGGTCTTCAGACTAGTCAGCTGGCTTTGCCCAACAGACATGTTCCTCAAACACTTGGAACCCTGTTCCGTTCGATCGCCTCTTTAATACACTTTGTATTAAAGCGACGAATATCGCGTCGCAAGGAGCTGGATATACGTCTATTAAGCTGCCGGTATTGTGACGCGTCGTCTGAAGACTGCAGTTTCATCTGTCGTCTTGTCGCCATGAGAGAGAGTCTGTTGAGATAGTTTATTGGGTCTTAATTTGCGTTGTCCCTTGCAAAACTTAGACCCAACTGTTTGCAGAGTTTCCACTAGCCCGCTATTTATATCGTCCACTGTTACGCAGCTCTCTAGGCATTCAAAGCGATTCTGCAGTTCGAGTTGAAAGCTCTCGGGGTTATTGATTTGAAGCACGTTAGGTCGGAGCGTAGACTTCATCAGGCGAGACCTCTCCAGTTGAACATTAATATTTAACGTGCCTCTTACCATACGGTGATCGCTACCGGTTTTCACCCTGGCGATCACAGAGACGTCGTTAAATATATGTCTTCTGGTGGTCATGATGAAGTCAATCTCATTTCGTGTGGAACCATCGGGACTCAACCAAGTCCACTTCCTCTGCGGCGGCTTCTTGAAAAAAGAGTTCATCATAAAGAGTCCCTCTTTTTCCATGAAATCGGCCAGCCGCTGTCCCCTGGGGTTCCGGTGTCCAAATCCATATTGCCCCACTTTCAACTCACAACCACTTCGAACGCCCAGCCTTGCGTTGAAGTCTCCCATAACGACCGTAAAGTGTGTCTTGGAGGTATGCATTGCTCTGCTGATATCATCATACATAGCCTCCACTTCATCGTCGGAGTGCGATGAAGTCGGTGCGTAAACCTGTATCACCTTCAGCGCATAACGCTTAGTGATTCTTAGTACAAGGTACGCTACCCTAGCTGACACACTTTCGATCTTCACAATGTTGTTGATGAGAGACTTATGGACGAGAAACCCGACACCACCCTGGGATAGCTGGTCGCCCTCACGGTAGTAAAACAGGTTGCCGGATTGCATTATTGTGGTATCCTCCCCCTCTCTTCGGACTTCACACAAACCTATTATGTCCCAATGCAACCTGCCAACTCCGTTTCCAGCTCTAATAGCTTTTCGTCAGTCCTCAGTGTGCGCGTGTTATATGTTGCCAGTTTTAATGCCGTCGTTGTTTGATTGGGTAGCCGGATCTCTGCCGGAGATTCTTAGCACCCCTTGCCCCGCCGTTACCGTGGCCGCTACCGTAGCCCGGAATAGCGGGGCCGCCGGGGACTAGGGGCCAATTCTTAACTGCGTCTTTCATAGGGGGTAAATGCCATACTCACCACGCTTGGCAGGCGGGTTGGTGAGCGCAGAGATACGCCAGTACCTAAGTGATGCTGCTGCCCATCACTTGGTGGAAATTTTCCCTCTGTCGCCTTCTACGACACCCTAGGAAGAGTAGGGGTGGTGACAATCGTATTCTACTCTGCCGTCACCACACGGCACGATTCATAATTTCTTATCAATTGTTAATGATTTTAAGAGATTTTAAGAGAAGTGATACTCGAATGATTACTTGCGACCCTAATGGCGCAGCAAATGCGATGTGAAAAGGTAGTAAAGGGAATATAGGAAGGGAGAAGAGAGGTTTGCTCCTCCTACATAATTTACTCGGCAAAACAGCGCAAAGCATTGTTGGGAAATAACATAAGACCTATAAAAGCTAAGGTGTATCAAAAGCTGCTCCACGTTGTCTGCTGATTCTCTCTGTCTCATAGTCTACTCTCGGGTTTATCCTTGTCGGGCGTAACTCCAACATTTGAATTATAGAGAAAAAAGCTAGTATTTGCTGAATGCTGATGCTCGGAGGTTGGATATGCAGATAAATGATAACAACCAGTTTGAGTGACTATAAAAGGTACACTAATTTATTGCTAAATATTTTCCATTACATTAATTCGGGTCATGCTTACTTAGCAATAATTATCCACTATTGAGAAATGCTTTGTTTGCTTGTACGAACTCGTACACCCCTATTCCTTGTGGTCTTACTACGCAGTTTTTCCAATTGGACTACTGGTAATTTCCTTCCCAATAGACTTATCAGTGGAGATCGCGTCTTGGTAAGCGTAGCGTAGGACGCCCTCAAGCCCGATGGGCCGACGATTTGCGAAGATCGCTGGTAGGTATAAATCTTAAGTCTTTTAAGGAGAATTCCAATAATTTTGACAGTATGAGTTAACATGTTACATAAATAATATAAGGAAAGGTTCATACGAGTATAACAGTAGGGTTCGTCATTATTTTTTCCCAAGTTATGCCAGCAGTCTGCATGCATCGTAAGTCTTTGTTAAAAGGCAGATTTCCCAGCCCATTATTCGTGTTATGTGAACGAAATTGAAATTGAGGAGAGTTAGTCTTAATATCAGGATTTTCTATTACGGGGCCGGCGCAAGGTAGGCCAGATTCAATAAATCTTGCAGAAACTGCACTGAGTGTAATAAATTGCGCATTAAGCTAACGTTTTCCGGATATAATATCCTTGGATTTTTTTGTTTACCGTAATGAGATTGAATAAAAAGCTATTAGCTTCGTAGTTCAAGTTAAATCCGTTGGAAGTTGTGTATTTTTATTAAACTGTCTTGTTGTAAAGATTAATAATGGGATAATATAAATGCAACAGCAACACAGTGAACACCATATAACTATATAATCAGGTCCGATGGACCGACGACTTGCGGAATGTCGCTGGTGGTGACTGGATAAGGAAAGCGGAGGAAGAGGATTCAATCTTTAAGTCCCATATAGATCTTAGTACAAATAAATAATTGAGACGTTTACATAAATATCGATTCTATAAGTACAAGAAGTTACCAAAGTAAAAGTTTAGATCTTGATACGAACGGGCTTGACCTTGTTTAGGTACTAAAGTGTTCTTCATTATCATCAGCTCATCACCGAGGGGCGCAAGCCTACCGTTATAGGGTGTTTAGGCCTTGATCGTCCACGCGGGCCTATAGCGGGTTGGACGACTTTATGCACAACCTTTGAATTTCTTCGCAGGCGTGCGCAGGTTTTTTCACAATGTTTTCCTGCACCATAAGAGCGTCGGATAACGTACATATAATTTCGAAAATTCGAAAACACATCGGTACGTGGCGGGATTCGAACCTAAGTTTGAAAGTGTTCTTATTGTTATAAATTTTTGGGCAATTGAGTTTCTAGAAGAAGCATAAACATCAGAGTATAAAGAACAAATTTCATTATAAAATTAAACAAGTTCTTCGTTGGTAATTGTCTTTTTTGAATTTAACGAAAGGAGGATCTGGAGAATAAGGGAAGCACATGCGTACTATGCATTACTTACATGTTATGTTTATTAATGTACCCTTAGCATCGCCTCGGGTTGTGCTCGATAAATTTTAATCAAGTTCAGGCCGACTGCGCCAAATGAAGTTATGGACTGTTTACACGGACCTTAGCTTAACAGTGGCTTTACACATATACAATATCAATAATTTTGTTTGCCAAACAAATTTAAAATTAACAAATGCACACACAACTACGTAGTTATAGCATATACGCAAAGACACTCGCACTTGGGATGTCATAATTAAAAAGGCGGAGTGTCTCGCCGCCAGTCTCGAACAACAGTGTACGCCGAGCACTCTGCCCGTAGACCCGGACCACTTTGCGCGAACTTGACAATCCATTTGGTGTAGCGGTTGAGACGTTAACTGCAACACCAAGGGTTCCGGGTTCGATCCCGGGCAGTACAAACATTTGTGTGCATGAACATGTCTGTTTGTTAATGGTCTGGGTGTTTTCTATGTATAATGAGTATGTATTCACAAAAAAAGGTATATATGAGTAAGTATGTTTATCCGTTGTTTAGTAACCATAATACAGGCTTCACGCTTAACTTGGGGCTAGATGGCGCTGTGTGAATGTCAGTGGATATTAATTATTATTATTTATTATTAACTTTAGCCGCTACGCCATCAAGACTTCTGTATCTGTATTGGGTTACGGCCCAATCTTCCCATAGCTATGCGAGAAGGCCTGTACCCTGCAGACGGCCAATTTACTACGAAGCCTGACCAGTGGGCCGTCTAAAAGCCTTGATGATGATGTCATCATCATCATCAGCTCATTAAAGTCCCCACCGGGAGACGAGCCTACCCGTATAGGGATGAATTAGGCCTTAGTCGTTCACGGGCCCAGTGCGGATTGGAAGTTCACACATAACCTTCAATCTCTTCGTAGGTGTGCATGAAGTTTCCTCACGATGTTTTCCTTCACGTAAGAGGTCGCGAAATACATATTTCGCAAATTCCGAAACACATTGGTACGTTGGCGGATGAACCTCAGCCCCCGTAGGAAGCTACAATATCACATTGAGCCACCGAGACTCTTGTCTTGACACCGATGATGATGTAGCAGTATATATTCATAGTGATTAAAAAGAACAGTCATATAATTTATGTTCTTATTTTCTATGAATTAGTATTATTATAGGTCTTATAATTTATGTGCAATTATATGTGTGGTCGAGTATTTTATTATTATTTATGCCACACATAACAAGGAAAATGAACAAATGAAGATTGAAATATTAAGTAAAAGGTATACTTATCATATGGAAATCTCTTCCCAGCTCCCAAGAAAGGAAATAAAAAATGAAACAGCAGATTAATCACATCCATTGTATAGAGTTAGTATGTTCGAAATTTAACACATATAAAAACAATAACATAAAAATACCTACATATTAATAAACCTCCTTCCTCTTGCAAGAATACAACATACAATAAAAAACAGAAACATTACAAAACTACAATAATAATGAGGGTATATATTTACATATCGCATCTAGTTACATAATCATGGGCACAGTCGGATGATTGAATTCTGATTGCTCGTGTGTTAACATATGTCTTGGGAGCGCGCTTTGGATATGGTCCATCGCATTAATTGAGCGTTGCACAAATTATCTAAATATAATTATGTGTAATTGTCGCGAAATACTATATTGGCCTAATTTTATTGATCCATTTTCATTTACGCTCGCGTGGCACATTTGATCTGGTGGGGCAGAGGTGAAACTCCGACGTACGCAATGTCGAAATCCGAAAATTCCAAATTTAAATCAATAATAAATATCCACTGATATTCACACAGCGCATTAGCCAGTAAGCGTGAAGCCTGTAGTGATGGATACTAACAACGGATAAACATACTTTTACTATATATATATATTGTTTGTAATACATACATATATACATGAAAACACCCAGACCATTACAAACGACATGTTCATGCCACAAATGTTTGTATGCCCGGGATCGAACCCCGTACCTTGGTGTGCATAAACCTCGTCAACGCGACACCAATGGGTGTCAAAGTTATATGTACGTTTATCGACGGTGAAGGAAAACTCGATGAAGAAACCGCGTACGCTTACGAAGAAATTCAAGGTGCGCCGAAGTCGCTAATCCGCCTGGGCGGGGATGACTAGAGCTACGCCACGGGTAAGCTCGTGCGCTCGTTTGCGACGTATATTGAGCTGCTATATATGAAGGTGTACAGGACGGAAGACAGACGCTCACCTGAGGTAAGAGATACGCCTGATAAACAGCGCCATATGCAGGAGACCAATAATTGATAACAGTTATTATTCTCCTGAATGCCGCCACTGCGCCCTCACAGAGATCAAAGGTGTAGGACTCTATACTCGATAATTTTACCCAATACAGTCCCTATCCCGAGACACAGAAGTGCAAAACTTTTAGTTAACGGCACGATATTCTGGCATGCGTGGCAACTATCTAGGCATCAAGCTCCGTCGTCATCGAGTCTACCACTAATATCGATCATCATCATCAGCATAAACGTCCCACCGAGGGGACGAGCTACCCGGATAGGGTGTTTAGGCTTAGTCGTCAACGCGGGCCAGTGGGATTGCAGACGTTCACACAGCAAAACCTTTCGAAATCTCTTCGCAGGCGGGCATTAAGGTTTTCCTCGACGATTTTCTCACCGTAAGAGCGTCGGATAACGTACTTATATTTTCGAAAATAACATTGGACGTTCGGAGATTTTTAACGCTCCCAGCCTCCCGTAAGGAAGCGGCAGTCCACACACTGAGCACACGAGCTTAAATCACCTATATAATATCCTAATTACTTTCATTTCCTTTTTATCGAGCAGAGCCAGATGTTCAACCATAAGTTCGCAGAGGGGTAACCATTTATATTCTGAACAAAAGCCTTCCCAGACTCGCGGTGGCGATTCCAGTAAACATCCTAAATCAGTGGTCCAATTCTATTTTGTCTACTGCCCACTTTGAGATAAAATATTATTTTCGCGCCCCCATTTTTTCACCTATTAAAACACTATAACTTAACTATTGAATACTAATTATTGATTAATCATTTTCCTTCGGTCTCTATACCGCCCCTTGAGACTGCAGCGCCCACAGGGGGCGTTATGCCCCTTTGATAAACTGTCCTAAATAGTTCTTGGAATCAAATAGTCTTGAACAAATAGGAATGTTCAACCGTTCACTAATTGACCGATCATATATCAGAACGTAGTTATGTGCTGATGTGTTTCCCCGGGGCGAACTAAATTGCATGTTCAAGTTACTTAGTAGTTGTACAAAGTATCAGTACCTCGTTGTGTAAATCCATTTAAGTTATTTGGTTCCGTATGTATTGTGTTCAGTAATTGGATTGAGGAGTCATTATAATATTGTGACTAAGAGCGTCGTTGGCTCATTGGTGTGGACTGTTGCCTTCCGATTTGGAGGGTGTAGGTTCAAATCCCTCCACGTAAAGAATTTTCGATATTATGTGTAATTTATCCGACGCTCTTACGGTGAAGAAAATCGTGAGGAACCTTGGCACGCCTACAAAGAAATTCAAAGGTTCGCGTGAAGTCGGCATTCATACTGGCTCGCGTGGAGGACTAAGGGCCGTACACCCGTTACGGGTAGGCTCGTGCCCTCGGTGGGGAGGTATAATTAGCTGATGGAGATTGTGACTGTTGGGGCTACCATTACTAGTAATTCAGACTATATATAAGATAGGTTTCTTGTTTGTTTGTTTGAAGTCTGTGGTAATTAAAATATGTTTCAAAAATCTTAAATGTTTTGTGTTTAGGTTACAGTGTAAAACTCATAACCAGTCAATGGGCTTCTCTAAGTAACAAACATTATGTGTTTAAAAGATCGTTCAATTTTTTTTGAACCAACTAAATTAGCGCTGGCTAGCCAGCGCTGGATTTCAGTTGGGCCCTGGGATAGTTCTAAATAGATTCTGTCATTGTAGCATGGTGTAGCAAATTTAGTGTGTTGTGTTATAATAATTTAAGTGGCAAGCGATGTATAAATAATGTGGCATCCAGTATTCGATAGTATTAGTTTTTATGCTCCTCAGGAAACTGCGATAAAATTTTTTTGGAAAAACATAATAGCATGGGTATTATACACACTTTAATTTCTAAATACATCACATTTTTTTTCTTTACTGAACAGTCAAAAAATTCGAATAGCTAGGTATTTTTCAACGTAAAATATAGGAACATTTTAGTTAATCGTAAATATTTTCTTTGCACAAGTATGAGATAATATACCGTGAACAGAATAAAAATTTACAGACAAAATGTCGGTAGAATTTTTTGAAATGTGTTAATGAAAACTAATAATAATTTATTTATGTATGACAAAATTTATTAAACAAGAGGCTGTCATCATCAGCCTGTAATATCCCACTGCAGGGTCAGAGGCCTTCCCACGTAGCTTGGTTATGGGGATAATGGGCCATAACCCAGCACGCGGGCCCAATGCGGATTGGTGGCTGTAAATGATATCATCCTATATAAGGTCGGAACGCCGGGCTAGCGGTCCCTTGTCAAGAATCAACTTTTCGGATAATACATGACAACCCATGGGTGTAAAGGTCGAAGACGTCGGCTACTACACCAAGGGTTGCGGGTTCGTTCACCGGGCAGTACAAACATTTATGTACATGAACATGTCTGTTTGCATTGGTCTGGGTGTTTTCTATGTATAGTATATATTTACAAAAAAATATGTATATAAGTATGTTTATCAGTTGTTTATTGGTCTGGGTGTTTCTATATGTATATATTTACAAAAAAAATAGTAAAGTTTGTTTGACCGTTGTTTAGTAGTCATATTACAGGTTAGTGCTTAGTTTGGGGCTGGATGGCTCTCTATGAATGTCAGCAAATATTTTAATTTTCTTTAAACAGGTTCAACCTGCAATAATCTAACGAAATTGAACATAATCGCACTAATTGTCTTTCACTACGACTCTTCGCGCGATTCGAACCCACATCCCCTGAACACGTAGAAAACGTATTTGTTAGTTCATTGACCATCAATATTAGCTAAAAACTGAGAATACTCAATTTTATTCGAGTGCTCATGTCAATTCACTTGCACCTGTGTCCATCTGTCCGCACACGTATGCTAATGCAATGTTTGCTAAATGTACTGTTCGAATTGGATTCAGATAGGGTTGTCCGTGTGTAGCTACGCATTAATGAGCGATCCTGTATCCACAAACAGTGATGATGCGTTATGTTTGGGCGGTTGTATGTAACCGTAAAGGAATCTTCATTTGAAAGTTATATCTTATACGAGTATAAACATTGTTGTAGATAGAACACAAGTGTTTGAACTGCTCGGGGATCGAACCTGGAACCTTTGGTGTAGAAGCCAACGTCTCAAACATCGCACTATGGGATAACCACATAATTTATGAGGCTATGAAATCTTTAAAGTTCTAAATTAAAAGTAGTAGAGTCAAGAATATGGCTAAATTACTATTTATCTAACTTCTCTACAGAATTAGTTGTCATCAATATAGGACTATGTGATTATTTTACACCAGTCGACATATGATGTTCTATGACTCCCGTAACTGATGACTATTATATATTTGATGTTTACAAAATCACAACTTTTTTCCTTCACTAGTCTATAACTTATGCAAAATGAATACTGTGGCGCGTTGGTGATAATCACAATTATGCTATTGCTTAGATCTTTCAATACTAGTGTGAACTTTGACGAGGAGTGGTATGAGCAGGAATTTTTTTAAAGTTAGCCAATTTTGAGTAATTTCTTGTGTTGATTTTGGTGTTGCTCCATTTGTTATATTTTAATTGTTTAGTCTTATTAAGATTCGGGTGCTCTTTTTATACAATTTTATTAGTGAGGACCTATCAATTGGACTATGTTGTATATTTGTGGAATATTTTGGTTTATTGCTGTTGGTCCTTCTATGAAATAAATAAATAATGTTTAAAGTATTTTTTTTAATTGATTTTATAATTAACATGCAGTTGACAAAAATATGTGAAATCACGGTACCCCGCTTCTGATTACCAAAACAAACTAGATATTACTTATACATCTTTCCATCGATTTTATGTGTTCCATATAAAATCTCACCTTCTCTTAGCCAGTCTTAAGTCTTTTGGAAGCTAATTCCGAAAGGAAAAATGAATAACATATTTTCTTGGTGATAATAGGCCGCATGCCAATTTTAAGCTTTCTACCATGAAAATTGCGGTATGCTCGGTATGTTGAGGAAGTGTTGAATCAAAGAGATAAATATTAGCCTATATCCGTCTTTTGATAACCATCTATCACCATACCAATTTTCATCAAAATTCGTTAAGCCGTTTCGACGTAAATGCGTAATAAAATAAAGAGAGATTATTTCGCATTTATTAATATAGTATGGATGTACTGTACCAAAATTTATGTTTAACATTAAGTGAGTGAATCTTAAAGTTTATCTTCCTTTTTGCAAACAATGCTCACTGTTTGTGTATCTGCACTATGTGTTTTATCGTGAACTTACTTGTTATAAAATGGTTCTACTATTATGTAAACGAAATTCTCCAGTAATATGTCATTCATTTCATCTTTTGTGTAGGAATCACTGCTGTTTATGTAGTTGTTTGCCACTATTTATTCCCATGTATTTATTGAATTGTAGTAATTGATGCTGGTGTAAAATAGTCACTTTTGTCATGTTATTATAAACACATATTGTTCTAACATTGTGTTTTTTTTTACACAAATAAAAAAAAAAATAACACGTCCCAAGAATTTATGTCCTCTTTTATCATAAAACGTTCCACTCCCCGTGTAAAAACCGGGACTTTTTCGGCCTCCCGTTGAGTTTCACTCCAAAGTTCAATGAATAGGAAATTATGAATGGACTCGTGGAAACTTGCCCGCGCGTAGTTGTTGTTGGGGGACTGCTGAAGAAGCTTTAAATATTTTATTTGCCTTCAAAACTACTTTTGACTAGATGGTAGAATGGGAACGATCGTCTAGGTAGTAACTAGACTAGTGCAGATTTAGTCCTGAAAATACAGAGGTGATAGTTGCATAGAAACGAGGAGTTTTTCCAGATGAAAAGCATTGTAGCTAGTAACATTACCGGGTGTCAGGGACCATAAATCTCTCGATCGGGTGGCCGGCGCAGGAAGTGTTGAAGAAAAATATGAACTGTTTCTTAACTTCTATATAATGGCAATTTGACATGGTGAGCGTATCACTTACCAGTGAGCGCAGCAGACCACACATACGTTAAACCAGAGATCTTATGACATAAGGATATTGTTATCAGTATTTGTTTATTTTGGAAGCAAAGTATATGAAGAATAAAATTATTAATTTATACATTACTTTATTCTCAATTAAATGAATTTTTCTAACAAAAACCAAAGTATTAAGTTTTCATTATTACATCAGGCTACGTATGATAAAATACCGTCCAATCAGTCAGCCATTCAGAGATTACCTGGAACAAAATACAGAGCAACGCCAAAAGACATAACAAATAAAAATTTGGTTTATGGCTCCTATGTGATTTTCTTTTTTAAATATATACATATTATGGATTTTTGCAATGTAAAGCAGTCTCTAGACATGTTTTCAGGACTCTTTTATTTATTTATTTATTTATTTAAAGCACATTATTGTGTGATGGTATCAGGAGACACTGCTTCTTACTATATATTGATAGGTGCTTAAAATAACAGCAAATAACAACAAAATGTCATGAAAACATACAACGTTTAGAAATACATTTCATTTTTAACTTAACATTAACATATATTTGAAATTGTGGTGCTGTTGTTGCGTGCGGGGGAGTGTTGTTTGTGTTGCGGCGTGGTGGTGTAGTGTGATGTGTGTGTGTGTATGCGCGTCGTAGTACTGTGGTTTGTAGGTATAGTACGTATTTCAAAAGGATCTCAATCATCATTAATTTTGTTGCTCACAAACTTTTAGGAGTTTCTTGCATCTATAAATGTCGTGTTGCAATATTTTATCTCTTGTTTATTGCGTGTTACCAAACCAATTGACCTTTTTATATTTGTCTATTGCAAATCAATATAACTTTAGGACAGCCGGTAATGTATTGTTTTCCTTTTTAATTATGTGGTTAAGCATTAGTGGTAGATTTTTTGTCTTTTTCAACACGTCTGTGTAATGTTAAGCTCCTGAAGATTGAAGGTTACTGATTTTGTAAAAAGGTTGTGAAGTTTGGGATCGCATATGTTTTGTTTTAAAATAATGATTTAAAAGGAGCGCTTGAGCACGTTCTATATTATAAACGCGAGTTTTGCGCGCCACCCATACCGGTATGCAGTACGTCAAAATAGATTAACCAAGGCGATATATATATCAGTATTAGAAATCCCTACGTAAGACCGGTGATGTAAGTTCATTCTTGTGCCACATAATCTCAAGAGTAATATCCACAGTAAATTTCCTTAGTCTGATATACATGCTCCAGGTGCGGAACCATGATAACGTTGGTTTATAATATACACCTAGGTCCTAAAATGCTTCAACTCGCGTGAGGTGGCTGGAGTTTGCAATTTGCTTGGTAGATGTTCGAGTACAATTATGATTTTTATATGAATTATGTATGCTTTTGTGTTGTTAATCTAAACAATATGAATTAGTTTTGTCAGGTTTTGGCGTTTAGAGTTATTGTAGCACGCATTTACACGTATTAAGAACTTGCTCCGCAAATTTCTAACGTCACTCCAAGAATGAGCCACTAATACTATTGCAGTATCGTCTGCGTATGAGAAAAGCGATGCATTTGTAATCTTCAATTGCACAGGTCATTTATTATAAATTAGAACAAGCGTGGGACAAGAACGCTTCCCCGGGGCACGCGAAAGATACCTCTACATCCTTCATAGACTGAACACAATTTTAAACTCGCTGTTCGGCCTGTTGGTAAGATAATCTTAAACAGCTATAGAGGGATCCATTACTCCAATTTTCCCAGTTTCGATACAAAGATAGGAATGTACACGAGTTGAAAGGTTTTTTCATGTCTAGGGAAAACTTACACTTTTTCTATGATTATCAAAGTTGTTCCACCACTTAGCAATTATGCAGTCAAGCATCTTTGTTGAGCGACTGTGGCGGAAATCCATATTGTGATAGAGACAAGAAGGTTATAGCTTAAGCAATCAGCAACTTTTTTTCATGTAGCTATCTCTATTATGTTAGAGAATGAGTATGACACAGATTAATAAGCTGTATTAAAAAAAAACAGTTTTTCAATATTATAAAAACAACGATGAAAAAAAAATATATATAAACATATTACTAGTACAAGAAAAATAAAAATATGAGATACATAAGTATATTAAAATATAAATCATAATAATATACACAAATAATATATCATTAATTAAATATATATAAATAACATATATAATAAATAAATAAATGTATATGATAATTCACTACGAATCGGTATCCAACAAATGCTGGTCTCCCAACCAGGACGACTAAAAGTGTTTGAAGGAAAAGGTTGACTGCGCAAAGTGGCACTCTATAATTATCTGCCTACATCTTTGGGACCAAGGCGTAAGCCATATTTATATCAAAGCATCAGTACCATCAGCTCATATACGTCCCCACCGAGGGGCACGAGTTTACCCGTATAAGGTGTATAGGCCTTAGTCGTCCTCGCGGGCCCAACGGGGATTGGCCGATTTCACGCATGATCTTTAAATTTCTGTGTTGGCGTGCGCAGATTTCTTTACGATGTTTCCCTTTTATATTGATAAGTTTTTCGCGGTATAACTTCGACAGTCATATTAAATAGAAGAACTTATTTGTAGTATGTTAAAACGTTTAAAACAGAGCACATCTTAATTTCTAGTTCAATTTGCACTATGAAACATTTGTCGCATTCCTTCATTTCTACGGTTGACCTCTAACCCGACATAAGTGAAGCATTTTATTTAAATCACACAAGCGACGCCGTGTTGTGGGTGTTTTTAATTTTTGCCTGGAAAAATTCCGAGTCCCCTGCGTAATTATTAAAAATTCCCTGCACAGATGTCGTCATAATACCGGGAATAAGACCATGTCTTGAGAAAGCTCGATTTGGTTCGACAACGTTCAACTGGATAAAACAAAAACATTGTTTCGAGTCCTTATGTAGTTATGTACTTCATATTGTTAGGTTTGAGAATATTGTATGTGTTTTTAAATGAAATAATAATTATTGTCACTGGCTATGATGGTGAAATCGAATCATTCTCCTGAGAGGTCCAGTTGAGATAGAACGTTAATGTGAGTATTGCGTTTCCACTGTTTAATTCGGGCACTTTATATATCCAATATACCTTTAAATAAATTCAATAGTAAGCATAAAATGTTATATGTGGCCAATCTAATTATCGGATCATATACGTCCCCACGAAGGGGCGCGAGCCTACCCGTATAGGGTGTATACTCCTTAGTCATCCACGCGAGCCCAGTGCGGATTAGCCGTCTTTCACGCATAATCTTTGAATCTCATCGCAGGCGTGCGCAGGTTTCCTGACGTATCTTCCTTCACAATAAGAACGTCGGACAAACGTACATATATATATATATATATATATATAGTATTATATATTATATAATATAATAGTATATATATATATATCTTCCTTCACAATAAGAAGTCGACAAACGTACATATTTATATATTATATATATATATAATATATATATATATATAATATTATATAGATATATATATTATATATATATATATATATCTCTCTCTTCAACCTATCGCAGTCCACTGCTGGACATAGGTCTCCCCCATTTTGTGCCAGACATCCCGGTCCTCCGCTTTTCTCATCCAGCTTCCACCAGCGAACTTTCGCAAGTCGTCGATCCATCAAGCCGGACGGCGTCCTACGCTACGCTTGCCGAGACGCGGTCTACATCCAGAACCGTCTGCTCCAACAGCCATCGGTTCTGCTACATACGTGACCAGCCCACTGCCACTTCAACTTGCTGATCCGGCGGGCAACGTACATATAATTTTCGAAAATTCTAAAACACTATAACGTGGCAGGATTTAAACCGGCACCCTCCAGATCGCCTCAGTCCACCAATGAGCCACCGACGCTCGCACCTCATTATATCACAAATTCAACTGTCACTTCAAAACCGTCACCCAGCATAACGAACTAAGCCGTATCAGTGACAATGTACAAATAGAAATTGTATTAACTAACGAGGCGGCGGCAAATACGCGCTTCGAACGCGCCGCGACTAATTGATCAGCTAATTTGGAGCAGGTGTGCGCGAGGCTTTATGAATAACAAATTGGTTTCTATAATTAACACCTATTACTTGGTGCGCGCACTCGGCAAGTGACACGTTCGGGTGTTCGGTTAGCACCGGCCTGTGGTCGTAATATGTTTGATAGGTTTCATTCATTTACGACCCATTGGGTATGATCGACGAGAAATCGTTCCGCCAAGTGTCAGGGTTCCTTCCCCGGGCAGTACAAACATTTGTGTGCAGAAACATGTCTGTTTGTATTGGTCTGGGTCAGATATGTAAGTATTATAAAGATTAATTCAAACAACGACGGTAGATTTCACAGCTTATTACTTCGCACCTTTAGACTCAGAATGCTGTTCAAAAATCAACCCAGCTCTTTAATTATACAACAGTAGCAGTCGGGAGGCCACGTGCGCCAATAGAAATCAATCACTGCCAAGCAAAAGACTGAATTAATCTTTTTACTTGCTTTTCATCATCATCAGTTCAATAAACGTCTCACCATTGGTAACATCTTAGGGTATATAGGCGTATCACTTACCATCAGGTGAGCGCCCTGGCCGTCCTGTACACTTCATCATCATCAGCTCATTAAACGTCCCCACCGAGTGGCACGAGCCTACCTAGTATAGGGTGATTAGGCCTTAGTCGTCCACGCAGCCCAGTGCGGGTTGGACGACTTCACGCACAATTTGATCTCTTCGCAGGCGTGCGCAGGTTTCCTCACGATGTTTTCCTTCACCGTAAGAGCGTCGAATAACGTACATATGTTTTTCGAAAACTCGGAAACACATTGGTACGTGGCGGGATTTGGACCTCGGCCCTCCCGGTATGAGGGCGAAAGTGCACATCATTGAGCCGCCGACGCTCACCTGTACACTTATAACCTAAAAAAGATATTTAAAGAGTAATATTAAGTAGAGTATATAATGTTGATTTCAAATATTTCCTTGTATTCTGTGTTAGTATTCCTTTCCAAACATGGAAACCGCACGTGTAATCGGCTCAGTGCGTACCGCTACCCATATTGAATATTGCTCGGTAAGTCGGAGGTTATCTTATTAGTTTTGGTATTTAGATTAATGGTTGTTTGGTTATTAGCGATGGGGTTTGATTTGATTATGGTAAATAACTTCGTCTGCTCGGAATTCAAGGGATGCCGGTCTTAGTACACTTAACTGGGTTGTAGTTATGTGGCCCTAACCTCTTAAAGGTCTCGTGACTCTGATTATTGTTGGTATAAATCTTTGAGATGAAATGTTACGGCAGTGGACTCATTATTGTGAGGGCAACGTGAGAGTGTGTGTAAGTAAGTTATGTTGCACGTGGTGCATAATTTTGATGTGTGTGTTAAAATTTATTGTTCTCAACATTTGTAATTATTAATAAGAAGAGGCTTGTATTCGTAGGAAAAGAGATTGTTAATACAATATTATAATTAAAATATTTATATTTTTTATGAATTATAAGTATATAATTTTAAGCACAGACATCAGAATATACATTAGACTGGACAAGCTGCCAAGTTTATAGGCAGTCCCAGTGTCGCAATTTCTTTTCGGTTCTTACCTGTGAAAAGTTATTATATTTCTTGGTAAATTTACTGATTCATTGCGATGATGGCATGTTACAATTGCACAGGATGGCATTTTGGAAAAAAATGGTAATTTCTTCTAATATTCGTGCGTCTTGACTCGTCTCACAAAGCGTAAACTGGTAACCAGTGTATGCTCGTTGAGCTTACAGTTGTCGCACTTTAAACGCGCCTTGCCCCATCTCCTGTATTGGGAAATCTGTGATTTTAAGTATATGTACGGATATATGGAGTCGCAGTCTTAACCATCCAGGACACGAGCCAATAGCTTCCATTAGGTGGTGCATATTGTTAAACATCTTGTCAACATGTTTCCCACAAAAATTGATTTCAAAAGCAGTTCTTACAAGGTCGTAAGATTATGTTCCTTCATATCACACTAAGGTATAAACACTATACCCATTCAGCCAGCCATCACCCTTCCAGCCAATACCGGCCCATCCTGCCCCTCCAAATGAAGTCACAGCTAATCAGGGTGACGGATCTATCCGCCCGGGGCCACTCCGACGAAATAATTTCCCCAAATGACGTTTGGAGGGAAAACGACGGGAAGACTTGGTAATTGCCCGTTCGCGATATAAATTGGTTGAGTGCGTGCGTCGGCGCCTACTATTGGAATTTGATGGTCGTTATGAGTAACGCATATACCTATAGTGTTATATTAGCAATCCACTCCATATATGCAAATAAGCAGTGCATACCCTGTGCGTCCAGATAACCCGGAAAATCGCCATCATATTAAATAATTCCCACTTTTTCTCCTATTTTCCTCTACAGAATTGAAACCATAGGTAATCTGCTGTCACCAACAACACTCAATTTGACAAAATGAATATTTTTTATTATTTTTGCAATTAGTGTCACTCACTTTGCATACCATCTAGGATACTCTCTGTGCCCGCCACTGATATAAGAAAAGCATTTTAGTTGACATTTTGATTTCTAAGATATGGTAGATATTAAATAAACCAAGATTTTTTTTTTGCCACAAGTGTACAGGAAGGTTTTTATGCGATAAGTTGACAACTAGTATTTGGACTTTGGTTATTGAATCCATCCTCATTGACTTAACGATTTAAGAAACGACTCGCAAGATCTATTAGCTCTCTCAATGTGTTATGTTGAAACTAAATGTTATCAAAACGTTGAGCGATTTTCGATAGGTTTTCAGGGTCTACGAGCGAATATTTGTTCAGCGATCTCCAATCGAGTTCCACCATATACGTTGGTAGTGTGGATGTTTGCACAAATGAGGTTTGGTAACGGACAATTACTCGGCGGCGGGGCGCCTTGCGAAGGAATTTATGGACGGCGCGTGCTGAGGGGTCCCAGCCCTCGGTATGAATCTAGACGTATTGTGCGGGAAAGTTGGCACATGAGAAGGAAATTGCTTTCAATTGCCACATGCATATATAAAAACAACTCGACATGTAACACCTGTTTTTTAGTCGAAGCTATTATGAAAAGAAGAATGCAAATACCTTAAAAATACGGCTACTCTGTTGTAATATGATTATTAAGGTAATCTTCACTGTACAAGACTGGTTTTAGGACCAAACTGTGTATATCAAAACAGCGTAATGTGGCCAGCATAACTTTGAGTTGGAAGCGTGTAGGAGGATTCAGTATGGTATGCCGCCCATCCGAAGTTAACTCAGGTATTCACCGAATGCAAAGCTAAAAGACAAAAGTTTTTGAGCAATGTGTCCCACCCGAACTAACATAAGCAGCTAAGTCATGATTAAATTAGAAATTATGTTATCCGTAAGAGAAATAAAGTTACTGACAAAGTTGTCGAATCAACAAGTTGAAGTGGTCAGCTAACCAGCCTCGTATGTCGCAGAAGCGATGGACGATTCGATCACTGTCGCCTTCGCGGCGCACAAAGCGCGTAAAGCATCTCAGAGCACACGCAACACTTCAAGACCGAGATTCCGTCCCCGCCTTCGTCGCAAGTCCCTGTAGGTTCGACCAGTCCCTATTCGCGTTACCGGTACGTGCCCGGCCGCTTATCTTTTCTTTGCAACGCCCTTAGCCGAGGTTCGCGTCCCACTCTGGGACACCCTTAGGCTCGTTGCATAAATTTTTGGGCTGAGAGCCATCTGCGCTCGCCAATTGTCCGGTGACACTGTGAAGGCCACCTGTCGCCAACAGTGATAAGATGAACCGAATAAAAAAAAAAAAAAAAGCGATGGCAGTTGGAACTGACGACGCAAAATGAGGAATGTCCAACAGAGCACCACAACATGTAGAAGAGAAGTGCAACGTAGTAGCGTAGGATGTGCTGCAACCGATGGACTGACGATTTGCGTGAGGTCGTTGTCCAGCTGACTGGGCACACTGCTGTTACTTACATTGAGCTTTCCCTGGTTTTCTTTTTCTTCAGTAGGTTTAAGGCCGTCTTCTTAACATAGGCTTCATCTCGCCTCATTAAAGTGCATTTCTACATGTAAATGCTTTTTATTGAGCTTCTGGGCTATAAGTTCTACTTTAAAACTATTCTTGATGTCTTAAAATGTTCTGAAAGCTCTTCTCGAAGGTCTTACTATTCCGAACCAGTGGAAGATTCATAAAAAAATATAAGTTTGAGTAAGTGACGACTACATGAGTAGACAACGGAGGCAAAATAATACAATAATAAGATTCCAATACTTTTCCCTAAGTTTTATTGTGTTATAAAGAATTGTACAAATTCAGCGTTGTTGCGCAATTCTCAAATGCCACCGAGTCAACAAACGCATTAAATAAACCCATAATATTTTTACACTTGGAAAATCTTTAACAGTTTATTGTAAAAGTTGCGGGATCGTCAATAAATCACGTTGCTGAATCAGCAACTTTGTCTGTCCGAAACGGTGAGAGCGTTCGACAAATAAGTTAAAATCGAATACGTGACAGTACGGGAAGGACGATATGAGTGGTGACGCTATGGGATTCGATACAGGTGGGACAAAATAAAACTTGTCAGATTAAAATAATAAATCTTTGTTTTTGTTTAATTTAACTACCTGTGTGTAACAGTAGTAAGCTTCATAAGCTGTCTCTGGTCTGTTCAAACATTTTGTGTACATGTCTATTTATTTTAAGCTGGGTGTTCTATATATAATGCGTAGGTAGGTACATACTTACAAAAAATATATTTATTTATCATCATCATCAGCTCTTTTATATACTTCCCCACTGAGGGGCACGAGCCTACCTGTAAAGGGTGATTAGTGATAGTAGGCTTTGGTCAGCCACGGGGGCCCAGAGCAGATTAGCTTACTTCACGCACAACCTTTGAATCTCTTCGTAGAAGTGTGCAGGTTTCCTCAAGATGTTTTCCTTCATCGTAAGAGCGTCGCATATACGTGCTATTTCAAAAAATCGTAAAGATATTGGTACGTGGCGGGCCATGAACCAGCATCCTCCAGATCGAAAGTCAACTATCCACACCAATGATCCACCGACGCTCTGTATGTTTATTAGTTATGTTAAATACATACATAATACTTACCAATACTGTATAAAATTCTACAATAGGCACGTCCCTTGAAAATACATTTTAATTAGAGTAGACTCTTGTAAACTTTCTTACTTCAAAGGAACTTAGGGATACAAGTTAATGCTCAATGATAGATACCAAGGGAGCTGTTTGGTTATATCTTTCTTTATGTATCTCAATATGTTTGTAATAATGATAAGCCGGATTGAGAATCTGATATGATATTCATAAAGAATAAAAATAAATAATGTCAAATAAACGGCAAAGCGGCCATTATGAAAAAAAACTGTCTTTGTGATTCTAGTGAGGAGGACTTAAGTAGTTGACATAGATTAATCTAGTGAGGGGATAATGTAAAACCTAGGCTTTTCTAGTATAATAAATACTATTTTGATCTTTATCCAATTATGTTAAGATAAAAAATTGTTTGATAGAATTGAGGGTGACCTATGTCCTGAGTGGACTACGATAGGTTGAAAAGAGAGAGAGAGAAAATCGTTTAAATTCCATTTAACTCGTTACCCGTCGATTGGTGGGACGTGTGGGGCCCCTAGTCGCGTCGGTCGGTGTTTGTCGCTTGGGGTTTAATATCAACTGCAGCGTAATGTGCTGACCGACCACTTGTGGGGATGATACTTCTTGTTGCAGTTATATTGCACTACTATATTTTGAAATAAAATCAATATTTATCACCGTCCATCGAAGTTAAATTTCATCTATGCCGCCCTGATGAATGAAAGTTATCTTAAGTAAGTTTTTATTGAAATTTTAATAAAACTGTGGAATCAGTTACTGTCCTTAATGAAGAAATATTACCTGAGTAATAAGACTTGGCGACTTTCAAAACAAGAACGATAAGAAATGTTTATCAAATTACAAACGTTCTATATTAATTTTGAAATTCATACATTTTTGTTTATTCTAAGCCATGAACTAAATAATGTATTACTGAAGATTTAAAAATGAAGTAAATGTGTAAAATTCTCTTGATGTCTGCTTATCCGAGTCTTAATTGGATCTCAAGTAACGGGTTTTATAACTATTTAACATTATTCTATTGTTATCCAAACTATTTTGTTGAGATTTTGTTTTATACAATGTGTTGTTTTAGATTATGATGTTTTTAAAGAAAACTTTAAAGACACGCTTATTGTTTTCGATTCTTTGAATTTTCTTTGCTTTTCTTATATTTAAATTAATCAATGTTAGTCGGTATTAACTAGTCTTACAAGACGTTATTATATTTTGCTTTTTTAAGAAGCAGATTTTTTATGGTACATGACACGCCTGACCATGACAGACGCAGTGTTGAAGAAAATCGGTAACAGAAGGTAGTCATTATTTTTCATCAATACAATTATGGACCCGTCACCCAAGACAATAGATGTCAGGTTTCTTATACCCGAAAATTTCTCAAGCTACAGTGCCCTCATGCCGAAACACAGAAGTGCAAAACACTTCCATTTCACGGGCCGATATCTGGCACTGCGGTGGTACCTACCTAGTCGACTCAGTATCGAGTCTACTACCTAATAAAAATCTATTTTTGGACTGCGGTCTTATTTTTGAGTTTTGTATTGTCATCTATGTATTTCATAGCTTCCAACATGAACTAACTAGATGCACACTCTCACTTAAAGTGTCTGCGGCAAAATTTTGCCCATCGCGTCAGTTGTCATAATGGCATAGCAGTGTGCTCGTGCTCTTAATTTTGTACCCTTTACATCACGCATTAAGGTCAAAATTTAAATGAATTATCTTACGTTCTAAATATTACAATAACTATGCGTATGCTTCCGACATTTTTTGGTTGAAGTTTCTTCGTGATTCTGCATCAAGTTAGTTTATTGTTTATATAATTGTTCAAATCGTTAAATATCTAACAATATCTGGGAACCCGTTTCGCCATTGATGCTACTTTAAGATCCATAAATTCCGCGAACCGCTAAGAACAAATGTGGCAAGCATGATTCAGTGGAGGACGTCCTGATATACGTCCTCCCGCCGCGCCCTCCGCGCGCCCACTGACCGCAAGAGGGTTGATGTACTGTTACGCAGCACTGCTATGAGTAATGGGAAGGCTTGACAGCGAATGATTAGTGAACAACTAATTAAGGATTCGGTGTGGTAAACCGATAGGCAAAGAGTATATTACACTACATGGTGAATTGGTGATAGGCGCATTCATAATGAAACTCTTTTGATAATTTTTTCAGAGTCGGCATTAGACGACCCATCAGGTGAAATGGTTGAGATGTCACCTACACCAAGTGTGTCGGGTTCGATCCCCAAAAGAACAATCATTTGTGTGCATGAATATGTTTGTTTGTATTATTCTGAGTGTTTTCACGTATACGTATGTATTTACAAAAAAATAAGTATGTTTATCCGTTGTAACTAGGGGCTAGATGACGCTGTGTGAATGGCTGTAGATATTATAATTTTAGTAAGAAGCCTGTTTAATAGCCGATAAAAATACCTAACTTGGACAAAAAAACTCCCCCCAATCTGGTTCCATGAGTGTTAGCAAAATTGACTAGAACCTGTTACACGTGTGTTGTTTGACTGGCTAGCTATACTAGGTGTCATTCTTGCGGCCAATAGTTTACTAGAACCTGCAAAATGAATGGCTAATGTAACTCTAATACGAAACCGAAGATAACGATTTAATTAAACCCACTTAAATCTGTCATACTCATGCAATTCCATTGCCTAACGTGCCAAAAACAAACCATTTTCCAATTAACCAACCAGACAACAGTGATTGTTATAATGAAAAGGCGTGTCACAAATGTAAGCGGGTGCTCTTAATTACCATATCAACATTGCAATGGATATATTGCCTCCAGTGTAACGGAGCGTAAGCCTGCACCAGACAAAGCCAGTCCGTAAAGCCGCGTTTAAGACACGCATTATCTCCGACAATACGCCAGGGCACGGACTAATTAATTTTAAAACCTATTCTATTTCTACTTTGTAGTTTATTGCGGTACTCTCTAGGGAGGGTGCACAAGGGAAACTGTTTTGTACGGGCCCGCGGAGGCTTTAGAGTAGTTGTTTAGCATGTAATAAATTTTGGATTGATCTGTACGTTTATATCAATGGACAACAAATATTTAAAGACAGTCCTATACTCAGCCCTTATTAAGCTAAAACGTTTGTTTGCTCTAGGCAAAAGAATTCAACAATGGATAAACATACATATAAACAATTTTTAGAATCGACATGTTAATACGCATAAAATAAGTATTGCACGGGTGTGAACTCTGAACTTAAGGCTAACTTTTTTACTTTCACATAAAATAAATCGCAAAATAACTATGATGTTCACTCGGATTAAAACAATAACGTGGTACAGTGGACCATGGTAACGGCAGAGTCACAGAAACATCGAGAAGAAAAATTACTAAATTTGAAGTACAACTTTTAATCCATAAATAAGCGTTTGATTTCCAAACACACACCCGTGTGTTTCCCGCGTTAATCGTACGTAATGAAGTAGCGTGCAGGCGTCGACCTGACGGAGAGTTCAGAAGTCGCAGGTACCTACGTATCACTTAACAGCCCGGATGCACAACTTGCCCGACGGCTTATTTTAAACTTTAACACTCGCCTTGCTAATTAACCCTGGAGAGGGACTAAGTTGCCTGGCTGATATATATTTCACTTTCGAAGTTTCAGCGCTTTTTTATTATCAAACTAGCTGTTGCCCGCTGTATTACCCGCGTTATATTAATAAATAAGCGCGTAAGGGCGTGACGACCCCATCGCTCGCTGGTGATTTTCACCAGTGCAGTCAGTCTTCGCAGGGCAGCTTGTGGCGAGCTGTTGGTGCGTAGCGACACCACGGACCCGACGGACCCCGAGAGTGCACACTGACCGTCTCCGGCCTCCGGAGTGCCCACTTAAGGTCAGGACTCTCACCTCTGGCTTGCCTTCATTGGCTGTCCAGAGTGGGGTTACAAAAGCTACATACTCGAGGGGTGAAAGTGAAAGATGCATAAGTCGCGAGTTGGTGCAGTTTGTCTGCGCAGAAAGCGGTGTACACCTCTCGACACCACCACCTCGAGCGCCCATGTTGCCCCCTGTCGCCCCACTGCAGGCGACCATTAGGGAGCCCATGCAGCCGCGGCAAGTCACCGCCTGTAGCTATTTAACTTTGAGACTAGTTTAATGGCAGGCGTCCGTAGTCCACTAAAACCCATTTCCATAGCCCGGTATCGTAGTTTTCATATATTTGCAATAGTCTTTACACCTGGCGGGGGTCATCATGATACACATATTGTACATTCTGTGATGGCATCCGCCATGTGTAACATATACAAAATTAAAATTTCTAAAAAGGGCCTCTGTGCTGTTGGCTTCGGCCCCACACATGCCTTCCAAAGGACGGGGCCACCATTTGGCCCGTGAATTTAAGGATTTCGAAAACATAATAATAATAAATATCCACTGAAATTCACACAGCGCCATCTAGCCCCAAGTTAAGCGTGAAGCCTTATTATGGGTACTAAACAACGGATAAACATACTTATTTTTTTAAACTTATTACTTAACTTGGGTCTAATGGCGCTGAGTGAATGTCAGTGGATATTTATTATTATTCTTTAATAATAAATCAGTCATGGGAAGGTGTATCTCTTACAATTAGTTTAGCATAGGTACTAGTCATCTTGTTCAAGTCTTTTTAGAAATACCTATGGATATAAAAATCATAATAATTTCCGCTAAGAGACTCCTAGGACTGTAATAATATATAAAGTTTTTTACATTAACACTTATCCAAGTAATTAACACTAGAATAACTACGGCAACCACCTGCAGTAGTTAATTATTTTCTTGACGAGAATTTATGAAGAAAGTTTGAATTAAATTATTTCGCTATTTTTGGAAAGAAAGAAAGATTTATTTTTTGGCTACATTTTTGTATCATTCAGTTTGCTTTACTAGGTATTTAGATAGTTGTATTAAACGATCAAAAGTACACCTAATATTTAAATAAATCTGTAAACTATTATTTAACCGACAAAAAAAAGAGGTTACTCAAATCGACGTTATATGCTTTTTTATGTTTGTTTGCGGATATCTTCGTCATTTATGAACCGAGTTTGATGATTCCTTTCTTGTTGGAAAGAGAGGTGGCCTCATTGTATCTATGAACTATGTTTTTAATACCCTGCTCGCTTATACCTTTTCTCTCTTGAACCTATCGTAGTCTACTGCTGGATATGTCACCCCTATTTGTCGCCCGATTTCAGTCTCCATATCCCCATTCCAGATACTTTATATCCTAAGAACGTGTCTGTTATATTTGCTCGAACGTACAACTAGAATAACCGAAGTGAAATAAATCTTTTTAAAGCTATTCCACAGATTGTGATCGATAATGAAGATACATGAGGTTGAATTGAAACCAAAGCAAATTGAAGCAAGATACTATAATGTGTTTGAAGAATAAGAACGTGCAGTTTGTTTAGTTCAGTATTAAAATGTTTCTACTTTATCAATAAAAATAAATTAAGTAAGTGTTAAATATTTAAATAACAATTAAAGTATTAAATTGTTAGTTTAAGAACGTCCCCCAACGCGACTTTTTTTTTTAGAATTATTAATATTATTATTACTTAAGATCTTGTGTCGGGTTTTTTTAATTCTTAATTTAAATTTTTATTTCATACTTTTTATAGGTAGGTTAAGTATATTTGCAGTCATTCGATTACTCTCCCCACTTTCACTCCTCACAACTTTTAAACGGCTCAACCGATTTTCATCAAACATGTCTAAGAACACTCGCACATAAGTCACCTTTAATACAAAAAAAACTAAATTGAAATGACTGCATGCGTTCGGGAGTTATGATGCACAGACAGACAGACACAGACAGATAGACAGACACGTCAAACTTATAACACCCCTCTTTTTGCGTCGGGGGTTAAAAAGAACTACTAATAAGGTTTTTATTTTGTATGATGCTCGACAAATATCTATCTCTCTTACCTTTTTCTGGTTCACTCGTGTTTTGTCTGCTTGTTTTATGGTTTCATACCGATTTTCTGTTAGGCTGTAATGTCCACACCTCTGTCAAGCCGCCCAATTCATATAGAAGCATCACATGGATCTCCTGCACTTAAATTTGAAATCGCTGAATCTAATATTTTTTTTATTTCAATATAACGTATACTTTTAGAACAACTAATAACTTTATGATGGCGCATAATTTTTTTTTGTGCCAAGCATTTTGAGTATATTTTCATTGCTCAGCTATTTCAGTGTTTATGATATATTGTTACGTTAAGGAATTGATTTTATTATATTTTTGTATATTTTTTGACTTTCAGAAGTGCTTTTTGTAAGCCTAATTTGAAATAAAATATTTTGACTTTGACTTTGATTGTAAAGTGTCAGTGTTGTTTTTATAATATTTGTTAAAATATAGGCATAAATGATAGGTATTTTTAAAGGAATTTACTAGTGATCTACAATACGATTGTAGGCGTACTTTTAAAGTATTTCATAAAGGTACTCGATCAATTAATAGCTTTTTAAGCACACAGTCTTTTTCTCACACCAAGATGTAAAGATGAACAAGTGATGAAGGTTTTTTGTTATATTATTCAGATATTGAGTGAATAGATATTGGTTAGTTCATACATCATCATCATCATCATCATCAGCTCATTAAACGTCCCACCGAGGGCACGAGCCACCGTATAGGTGATTAGGCCTTAGTCTCCACGGGCCCAGTGCGGATTGGACGACTTCACACACAACCTTCGAATCTCTTCGCAGCGTGCATGAAGGTTTCCTCACGAGTTTTCTTCACCGTAAGAGCGTCGGATAACGTACATATATTTTCGAAAATTCGAAAATACATTGGTACGTGTCGGGATTTGACCCTCAGCCCTCCCGGTAGAAGGCGACAGTCCACACCACAGAGCCACCGACGCTCCTTAGTTCACACCTGATGGTAAGTGATACGCCTGACCATGACAGATGCTGTTTTGAAGGAAATTAACAATAGTGGTAGTAATTTTCATTCAACACTGCACTCTTCACTGCGACGACAGATGATAGGTGTCTCATATCTAGTAATTTGACTATGTGCAGTGCCCTCATCTCGAAACAACGAAGTACAAAACACCTATTTTACGGGATTATAGATCCTTCACGTAGAACATGCTTTTTAAATTTGAATCGCTAATTATGGCAAACGAATGTTCACTTTTGAGGGACCACAGATCTACAACAGACTACCTTCATCATTGAAAAACATCGAATGTGTGAAGTCGTTTAAAGCAAACCTTTCCAAAATGTATTAAACACAATAACATAGCATAGAATTAATGTGAAGTGGTGAAGTTTTTCATAAGTGAAATAGTGATTCGTCCGACACGAAGCGGCGCCTTGAAAAAATAAACAATGTTAAATCTATTCTCATGTAAGTGATATTTATGTCTTGAATGAGAAATAAAATTATCTTTAAACCTAATTTAAATCGTTAAAAACATAAGTATAACACTTGGTGTTTTATATATTTTATTTATTTATACAGTTCATGTCGGAACGAGGGCACGGGGACTAATAAGCCGACAAGTTCCCCTAATAAAGACACGACACGCGCCAACGCACTTTTGCGATGATTATGGAAATTCTGGGAAGTTAAACGCCATCTTGCGGCGCGAAACTGAAATATGCCTGGAGTAGCTCACCGAGAAATTCGCAATTGATATTGCATAACATGAATATCGCCCCTATTATAGGATTAGCACGAAATAGCTTAATATTGCACCCATAGAAATGTAAGTCACTTTAGTCTTAAAAGCATGTTTCCATATACGCCAGAAAAGTAATTGTATGTTAATAGCATATCATAAAGTCTTCTTATGTATTATATTTAAAAATGTTTTCTTGCACTTTATAATTTCAAATTTCAGAATTGGATTGATCTATCCATGTTATGTTTAACTTTTCTACCACTTTCATATTTTGTCTTTCTTTTTTTTTGTTGTTTTTCTTTAAAATGTGTAGTACAATGTTATGTATGTCTTCGTCTTGTCAATAAAGCCTTTTTTCTTTCTCTTTTTCTTTACTTATGCTTCTATAATTGTTCGGTTGACAGGAATGGGGACATCACAGCCTAACAATAAAATAATTGCAATTTTTTTTATTGAATTTAATAAAACTAGCAGCATAACATCAGTTAAACAGAAAGCTAAGCTTTTTCATATGTATGACATTACAGAAACACTTTGTTCCTAAGTGTAGATTTTTAGTCGCCACGCGTCATTAAAATAGACTATATTTGTTTCACAAATCGCCACTCAAAAATATTAAATACGACAGAATAAGTACAAAAAAAAAATTGACCAAGCGGAGTCGAACTCACTGTTACGATGAAAAAAAGTTTTGTTTTTCAAGTTTCTTGTCAAACCGAATAGTGGTTTAAGAATACCTATATTTACAAAGTTTGATAGTGTATTGGCAGGCGGACGGCAGACAGACTTGAGATCTATAAGAGTTCCGTTTTGCCATTTGTACGGCCCTAAAAAATACACGCAAGATCATTCTTCAACATTGTTTTTACACTAAAAACATCTTAAGGCTCTATGTCCGCTGGTTTTCGATTCACCCGATAATCTATGCACAAACCTTCGATTTGAAGATCCAACTGACGTTCTAATCTGACTGCGTGGCTATCCACGTCCTACGCAATGACAGTCTAATCTGACATCCATACCGACCTACATTATTGATCTCGCATCTTCATTAGTGCGCTTAATATCCGGACTTATTTATGCGTAGATCAATGGGAAGGCAATAAATTTACAATAGTATATTTACTTTGATAGCTCGGATGCTCAATGTGTGGACTGTCGATCCTCCGGGAGGCTAGTCAAATCCCGACACGTACCAATGTGTCTTCGAATTTCGAAAATATCGGAGGAAACCTTCATTCAGGCCTGCGAAGAGATTCAAAGGTTGTGTGTGAAGTCGTCCAATCCGCACTGGGCCCGCGTGGACGCTATGGCCTAATCACTCTATACGGGTAGGCTCGTGCCCTCGGTGGGACGTTAAATGAGCTGATATGAGATATACTTGGTCTTAAGTTTTTTATGTAGTTGCAGGCGATAGGACGCTCATCATGGTAAGTGATACGTCTGACCATGACAGAGCGGATTGAATGTCGGAGGCCGATGCACGACAGATTCGCGCTCAAAAGAAACGATACTTGAGTCGCCGCTGTCAGCATGTCACTCTATAGATTAATATAAATTCCACTTGCCAAGTTAAGCTCGAAGCTTTTAGATGGTGACTAACAACGGCTAAACATACTCTTATTTTTATTAAACATACATAGTATTATATAAAGAAACACCCAGACCAATACAGCAGAAATGTGCATGCACACAAATTTAGTTGGTGGTAGATTGATACTGAGTCGTGCAGGTAGGTAAAACCGCAGTGCAGAATATCGTCTCTGTGAAAAGAATGTTGTTATTTTTTGTGTTTCTGATAAGGGCACGAAATCCGGAAAAAATCGGTAATTTCACTATGTAGCACTAGCTACATAGTGAAGTTACCGATTTAAAAGACCTAACGTCTGGTTTCTCTTTGTTGGCACGTGAGGCATTGATGGAGGATAATAACTGCTTATCAGTTGTTGGCCTCTTCAATGCGATCTGATTAGCGTATCACTTACAATAAAAAATGTATTGCCCGGGGATCGAACCCGATCCTGTAGTAGCCGACATCACAACCATCACACCAAATGTATCGTCGAATCGAACTATTCCGCGGAAATTTAATGAACCGAGTACAAAGCGATCGGAGACGTACGCTATGTAGTGAGTTTCGGTGACAATAAAATGCTACACGCATAATGCCTTGGGTACGGAAGAATGTGGAGCAACGTGCGTGACAACCGGAGAATGAAGGCGAATGATTATATTATACATTGTCAGTTGAAGTTATGTGTGTCTATTCCTATACGAAGTCAAATTGCCATATGACTTTTTGGTATTATATTTTTCTTCCCTATTTATCCTATTCAACATATCGCAGTCCACTGCTGAACATATCGCCCCTATTTTGCGACATTTCCGTCCTCCGCTTTTCTCATCCTAATGGTTATCATCTAATTTGTCTCTAACACTTTTTCAATTGCTAACAATAACTTAAACGAGTAGAATTTCTTGATCAAACATAAAAGATTTGTTTTTAAGAATAACCAATGGTGTTTTTAAGTATTTTAATTACTAATTACAATGTAACTGTAATTTGTAATTTTTAATCTAATTACTTTTTCAGTCACTTGATTATGTTATTTAAAATCCTCTATTTAATAATATGGTACACTTTTTTATTGATGCACTTACTATGTATCTAGTAGTGTTAATATATTGAGTTGACCAATTCTAATTAATTATTGTTAACATATGTTTTCATAGCTTTTAGTTAATTCCCGAGACGATGAAGGCTGGCGACCTGTACTACCGGTTTGTATATACCCATAACAGGATAGTCGCTCACAACTGAAATTGTGTTCAACTGTTTGTTGTTAAAATAATAAATTGTGATTATGCTTGTGAGTGAAATAAAGTTGATTATTTATTATTATAAAATCACTTTATTTACGCTTATTTAAGATTGTGAAGCGTTCCTATCTTGTATATTTAAATCTATGGCTCCTATCATAGAGCTTCTGCCATAATAAGGGTGCTTCCTAATAAACCAGTCTAATTGCGGCTGTAGGTAACTCATTACCTAATTACCACGTCGCCGCACGTGTAAATAGCGTCGAAACCACTCGCCGCAAACATGAGGTTCCGATAATTATGGAAAATGTTGTATTTTGAGCATAATGAAAAATAGGGTTTCGCTTGCGTGTCTTATAGGGTTGTATATAAATTTGAAAAAAAATGCTGTCGTGAAGCGACAAATGAGAGACCAATAATAGAGGTATGGAATTAATATAAAATACCTAATACAAAATAACTAAACGTGGATGGGAATGAGTGGAGGTGTAGAGTGAGAGTATATAAATGATGAAGGTGTATAGTGTGGTAGCTTGTATCTTCCTTGTTCGTCTTCTACAGCTTAGATGCACCGGTAAACCGCAGGGAT
Source organism: Leucinodes orbonalis (assembly GCA_019425675.1). Classification (NCBI taxonomy): domain Eukaryota; kingdom Metazoa; phylum Arthropoda; class Insecta; order Lepidoptera; family Crambidae; genus Leucinodes; species Leucinodes orbonalis. The sequence continues at coordinate 962 of PQWD01002693.1, read as the reverse complement.
GAGCACGATGGCACGGGCAGTGAGTTGAGGCGCCGTGGAGGGCTTGATTCCACAGCCGCGTAGTTTAGGGCGCTTCCAGGGATTCACTGCACCTGATGCGCGTCAGCTCGGCGATAGACCCGAAGCTCCAATAGTTTGGCTTCTCACGTAACAGCCTCGGCAGCACAGCGGCAACAGCGATTTGTGGAATGTAAATGAGAGTTTGGTATATTATGATTCTCCACAAAGAATAGACTCGTATCAGACTAGTAAAATAATCCAAAAGAAATGGTAAAAAAAGAATCGAAAGACATGATACAGCAGCCAAGGCCTTTTTATATCAGCCTTTGACAACCGTCAAATTTTAAATATCATTTCTATTTAATTCGAAATAAATTAGATTTAACGTAGTCATATAGCTAAAATAGGGAATTTAAGAGTAAATTGACGTTGCTAGGGAACGTCATAGATATAAACAAACATGTCAAATAATGAAAAAGGTGATTTAAATCTCTAAAAAGGGTGAAAAATATAAAGATTGGATGAGAATGAAGGAAAAATGATATGGCATCTAATGCAATGGTCCGTTCATATAAGTTTCCCGACCGAAGTTTTGCGACTGAAAGAATCGAAAGTGAGAAAGCATAGTGATATTAAAGTGAAAATAATGAAAATGATTATGTAAATACATACTGTAAAATGAAATAAAAGTAATATAAAAATGAAAAGGTTAGTACTACATTTCCTACATAATTGTCGTGAGCGACAAATGGAAGACCAATAATAGAGAATATGAATTTAATATAAAAGACCTAATAAAAAATAACTAAACGTGGATGGAATGAGTGAGGTTTAGAGTGAGAGTATGTATGATGAAGGTGTATAGTGGTAGCTTTATCTTCCTTGTTCGTCTTCTACAGCTTAGGATGCACCGGTAAACCGCAGGGATGAGCACGATGGCACGGGCAGTGAGTTTTGAGGCG